>CAUYON010184343.1:0-13657 GCA_963573935.1 Arctocebus calabarensis | reverse complement strand
TGAGTACATTGGATACTTTTTCTTCCATTCTTGAGATACTTTGCTAAGAAGAATATGTTCCAGCTCCATCCATGTAAACACAAAAGAGGTAAAGTCTCCATCTTTCTTTAAGGCTGCATAGTATTCCATGGTATACATGGAAAATTCTGATTTATTATCTATATTAAACAACATAGAAGTCTCAAAGAACCTATCCCCTGTTTTATTTAGGACTATGAGGTTATGTGCTTCCGAGCTTCTCAGAGAACACATTGCTTTGGGAAATTTAGTATAAAAATGCAATAGTAAAATTGACCAACTACATTGGAACTAAAATGTACAAATTTGGTTTTCTTCTAAAAATTGATTATTTGGCTGGGAAGCAAAATGAATATGAATGAATTTATAGTATATAGATTATAATGTGTCATTTTAATATTAATCTCATAGAAAATTATGCATTTCAAGGTTAGCTATGAAAAGAAATTCTTCTCTTAGTTGACTGATAAAAATTAATGTCCTGTAACAAACTTCTAAATAGGAGATGAAATGGCATGGTAAGTACTTTTACCATGTACCAACCTGTACTTTGAATCAAGTCTTGTTATCCCAGATAAACTGCATATATCATAACTTTTAATTTTGTAATGCCAATTAGATTTAACAAAAAGTCGTCTTCTCTCTAGATGTATCATGTTATTTCTTTGACATTATTATTTTGCTAACCAAATAGGTTTTCACAGTTGTCATTGCAAGCAATTGAGTCAAATGTAGCCCTTTAGAAGTTACTAAAACTTGAAGTTGCATTGATTGCTGCTCCCTGCCTTATTCTATATTTGCCTGAAAAGTTACCTTCTTACTAGTAAGAAGCAGATGAGGAGGCATGGCAATAGGAGCTATTGATGAAATGTCCAAGGAGGAAAATGCAATTGTGATTTACTGTGAAATTCCACGTGGGAATCTGTCTGAAGACTTCACTATTGAGAGGCAGCTTCATTTGTTTTCTCCTGCTTCTAAGCTAGTGTTTTATAGCAGAGGTGATGGCTGCAGGATTCTGCAATGACAGTTTCCAAATTTCTTTCCCAAAGATACTGTGGAGGGAATATAGTCTCTTTCCCCACATCTTTATCTTAACGGAAACAACTTTCCCTTAGAAACACAAGCATTTCTTCTCTTTTTCCAAGAGAAGTTGATAATGGAAACTGCTACCATATTTTTGAGGGATCTCCCGTGTCCTGTCATGTACTCAGCATTTCACAGATAGTGAAGCATTCATCAAAATAATAATCCCCTGAGTTTGACGTTATTACTCTGCTTCTATAGAACCCATGACTCGGAAGACCTTAATGATTTGTTTTATGTTCCAAACCTCGCAGGTAAGTTGTACAGAGCATTTGATTTGTAACACTTGCTCTTAACTCTTGCTTTGCCGTCTCCCTGCATATCATAATGTCATGGAGGAAACATTGCTTCTCTGCAGGGCATTACTCCTGCTTCCTGTTCACTCAACTTCCACCCACAAACATTTTTGTTTGTTTGTTTTGTTTTGTTTTTGATCTCTATGTCATCTTGCAAAATTTCACTCTATCAGTATATGGATGTCATCTGCAAATCTCTTGGTGACTATCTATACCAAGCCTTTGTCCCTGGCCTTAGATGATTTTAATAGCAACCCTACTTTATCCTTCGATGTTAATATTTCTTATATCTCTGAGGCCCTGCAAATCCACCCTAGCCCTACCCAGGGATGTGCCTAGACTTTCTTACTATCCCAAAATGTTTTGTATTTGAGACATGAAAATCTCCAGCATCTCACTCTTAACAAAACTTGTTCTTTTCTCATCTCTATTAATTTTACTACTTTTCTTTACCTCATTACATGTCATATATCTCCTTTTTGTATATTAATATATTAATTCCATGTTTTTGATTGCTTTCTCAATATAGCAAAATCATAACATTAAAATGTCTTTTTAATTATTATTATTATTTTTTTTTTCAGTTTTTGACCTGAGCTGGGTTTGAACCCACCACCTCCAGCATATGGGGCCAGCACTCTACTCCTGTGAGCCACAGGCACTGCCCAAAATGTCATCTATTAATTTTTAATAAGTATGTGCTGGACACTTTGTGGGTTATTATAACTGAAGATTATAGAGATGAAGCAAATAACCCAAATTTACACAAGAAGTCAATGATTAAATAGAATAAGAAAACTTGTTTACCTGTGTATTTCAAAGTCAAGTTTTTTTTGTTGTTTGTTTGTTTGTTTGTTTTGATATGGAGTAGTCACTCACTGTTGTTCTGACATTTCACTGTTGTCCTGACTAGAGTGCCAGGGCATCAGAACTCACAGAAAATTTAAACTCCTAGTCTCAAGCGATCCTCTTGCCTCAGCCTTTCAAGTGGCTGGGTCTATAAGCGTGCATCATGACGCCTGGCACATTTTTCTTTTTTTAGTAGATATGGGGTCTCATTCTTGCTTAGGTTGATTTTAAGCAAATCCACCTACCTCAGCCTCCCAGAATGCTAGGATAATAAGAATGGGCCACTGCAGCCAGCCCAAAGTTAAGTTCTTTTTACTATACCTTGTTGGTTCTATTGTAAGATACATTTTTAAATTATCTTTTACATCTGTTTTTCTTTTTTGGGGGGTGGGGTGGAACAGGTCAGAATTATTTTCTGTCCTGAAGATCTCTTCTTAACCATCATTCTCAAAGGGGTAAAACTTGATTCTTGAGTGGAGGAAGGGTAAAAGAAAATGGAAGTATTGTAATTTTTCTTTTTTTGCTCTCAAAAGGCTACAGGGAATACAGATTATATTAAAACACTAAAATTTTATGGAGGAAGAAAGTATGAAAAAGATCTCAGATGTTTACTTAGGAAATAAACAGTTGTGGGCTCACAGACACTGCTGTAAGGTCCTGTTTTCCAGCTACGGGTGTATCGGTAGTATTGCGTGTGATCTGACAGTGTTACAATAGTCAATTCTTATTCTCGTTCACTCCAACTTCCATTTCAAACTTTATTATTTCTGAGACTTCTCAACCTCTCAGCAAACAAGAATATGCAGAAACACCCGCATGCATGCACATGGAATTAATCCATAACCTCGTATCTTACTTCATAGAGAAAACTCAAGTTTTTAGATGAGATATTTCTCAATAGCTTACTGCTACTTACTTGCCATCCTCTTATAGGAACCTATACCCATGCAAAAGCATTCTTCCTTTCCCACTGAAGACAGTATCTCTTTTCACTCGTATTCTGAAATTCCAATACCTTGGTGTTTTTACCCACCAACATTTTTCTCTATCCCTTATATCCTATTTCTTTTCCTTTCAACCTCTATTGATTCAATGCATATGTAATTATTAGGTACACATTATGTACGTGTAATAGAAAATGCAACTATCAATGACTTAAGAATAGACTTTTTCCCTTTCTTTCTTTTTTTTCCCCAGAAAGCAGAAACTCTGGAAGTTGTTGCTTTCTGGCATCGGTTTAGCAGCTTAGCAACGTCAAGGTCCATCTCACTTGTGTTGATCTTTGCCTCATGGTATCAATATGCAGCATCAGTGTAGAAGCATTCCCCTCACTTCGGCTTTGGTCATTTTGAGCCATATTTGTTTTGTGTGACTACTGACTCTGCATTAGAGCCTAGAAGAGTTAATAGACTCTAAAGCCTCCATAGTAGAGGAAGAGAGGGAGTAGGGAATTGAGATAGGGTACACAAATAGCATAATCCACAGGATCTAATACAACATGTATGCATACTCTAGTATGTTTTGTCTTTAAAAATGAGGGTTATGCAAAAGAGGACTGTACCAGCTACAGAATTTTAATTAGTCCCTGTGTGTTCAGCTGGGCTTCTTTCATCTCCCTGCATTGTATTTGGAATCTGAGACTTAGTCTCTGCAGAGTCTAGGTAAGGAAGTCACTTTCGTATTTTATGGATCCTTCTCTGTGAACATTCTGAGCTGTGACTTCCTCTGCCTGGAATTAGGAATTTCTAATTTTTCTCCCTGCCTTAAGAAAAAAAAAATAAACAAACTGTCTTGTACACTACATGATCCTACTTTGTTTTCTTTTTCCACTTGCCCTAGTTTTGTTATTTCATTAATTCTAGATGAATATATGGGTACGAATCACTAAGTTACATTGTTTGTGTTTGTTAAGTAAGAGTCCATGCTGTAGTTGAACCTTTCACCCGGGAGGGGTGCCATAGACCCCTATGTTGCACCCTTTAGATGAGAGCTTACCAAACCTTCTCCCTCTCCTCCTTCCCCTCATTTGTGTTTAATTGTGTTTTTTTTTCTTGTGTGGTCGTATAGTCATTCCTCTACAAGTTTTGTGTTAGTATAAGTATAGTGGATGCTTACATTTCCATTCTTGTGATACTTTACTTAGGAGGATATTCTCCAAATCCATCTAAGTAAATACAAAGAATGTCAAGTCCTCATCTCTCTTTATCGCTGAATAGTATTCCACGGTATACGTATACCGCAGTTTACTAGTTGTGCCTTGATGGGTTGTTTCCGTATTTTGGCAATTGTGAATTGAGTTGTAATTAACATTCTAGTGCAAATGTCCTTATAGTAAAAGGAATTTTTTTTTTATTCTGTGTAGATGTCTAATAATAGGATTGCATGATCCAATAGAAGGTCTACTTTTGTCCATATGTCTTTCCAAAAGGTCTCTCTATTAGTTTGCAATCCCAATAAGTGTTCCCTTCTCTCCACACTCTTCCCATCGTCTAAAGTTTTGGGAATCTGTGACATGGACTATTCTCACTGGGGGGTAGTGATATCCCAAGGTGGTTTTGAATCCCTTGATGATCAGGGATGATAAGCTAAATGCACAACAAATAAAATGAACAGACACACTTCAGAGTGAGACAAGATATTTGCATGAGCCCTTATTTTCTTTATGGTAATAAGGGTCTGTATACTTTTATTCTTTTGATAACATTTTTAATTATTTTCCAGAGAAGAAAACAAGTATGTGTACTATGCCATTTCTACCTGGAAGTTTTATAAACTTACATTGTTATTTTATTTACCTGAAACATCATGAGTCTTTCAGGGTAGAGAATCAACAAAATGTTTAAAAAGGCTTTAATCTTCAGAAACAAGTATGCATTTAAATGGCATCCCCTCAATTATTGAAGGACAAGAAAGACAGAGACAGAGAGAAAAGTAGAAGCGAAGAAAGGAGGAGAAGGAAAAGGTGGAGGCAGAGAAGAGGAAAGTGAGGAAAGGAGATGGAAGGGAAAGGAGGAAAGAAGAAAGTAGCAGAGTGTAGTTCAAAGTCTTTACTCGGAACTCACGCTTGATGTATTTCAACCTGCCTCTTCCCATCAGTTTCCTTCTTGATAAATTAGACATGATGCTCTTTCATGTACCTCAGATGATATTCCTGAGATAAGATCAGATAATAAATATAAGCATGCTTTATACATTTAAAATAGTTACAAATTATTAGGAGTTATTTCTTGACATGTTGTACTTTTTGACAATCATTGTATTAGGACATTAAGAAACTGACGGATATAAAATGACATTCAACAAATACTCACCTCACACTTACATGCTCCAGATCCCGTCCTTGGTACTGGGCACACAGCAGTGATCACACAGACCCATCCTGGGCCGCAGGGAGCTAATCTCATGTACCTTCTACTGGGGGGATAAGCTGGTAACATGAAGGCGGGTTCCTTAACTCATTGTGGTTATTTTTACTAAACACTAATATATAGGGTAGCCATAAATTTTGTATGCAATTTGAAATATTGTGGAATTTGAAACTGTACATGAACGTTACAGACCCCCTGTATGACATATGATGTTCTTACATGACCATCTGGCTTATTAAACTAAATCATAAAAATGGACAACAAAAATCAAACCTTTTCTAAAATCCTGTTTATCATTAGATTGGCAATGCCTTGGCATCAAACTGACTTTATTAATAAAGTTCAAGTCACCTTTAGTTGGATGATTTTTTAAGTCCTTACCTATTTTATGAATGTCCTTGAATTTTCATATTTATATTCTACATTACATTCAAATTTGGATTTCACGTATTATCCTTCTTTATTATCTCCACTAGTGAGGGAATTCAGTATTTTTCCCAAATTCAGTAGCTTAGTATAAAAATTTATGACAATACACATTCCAAGCACAACTGTGAAACAAACTGTTCTCTTTTTCTTTAAGTTTTAATTCACACATTTCATTTCATAGGTGTCGAAGAGATAGTTAGGGATAACTGGTCAAGTAAAATTATTTTGGGGTGAGATAATACCCTGTATAATAGGGAAGAGGACAGAAGAGATGAACATTTTCAGCTTGCTATTTTTCAGAAACTGTGTCAAATATTTCCTCATTTGGTCCTCAAGCCAGCTTTTGGAGCTGGGTATCATTAGTTTTATAGGTGTGTGTGTGTATGCATATACACACACAGATATATATATGTATATTTTGACACTGTGTGTTGGATAAGAACCATGGTCTTATTTATATTCTTGACAAGTGAGGACACTAAATCCTCAGCAACATTAGTTAACTTTCTCCAAATTAACCCTTGACTGAGTAGTCCTTGGAAACAAACGCACTGTACCACAACCTGCTCATACACCTGTCTAATGGATCTGAGGTCTTGGCTGTGTTCGCAAAAGCTTTCTCTTTAAGAAAAGCAGGAGAAATGACATAAGCAAAGAGATTGGCAAGCACTACATGCCTTAAATTCATTATTTTTTTCTTCACAGAATTCTGGTTTATTAAGATAAGCACAAGACCTTATTGTGAAGACAGTGTTCTTTCAATGTGAAGAGAAAAGAGACAGGACCTTACACTAGTATGTAACCTTTCTGTGTGAATAATAATGGAAATTATATAATATTTTGAAAGAGTTATACTTTTAGAAGATTAGTCCACTGCCACAGAAAGAAGACAAAATAAGTGAACACAGAAGAACAATGCTTTCACGGATGAGAGTCTCAAGATTTTAACTATTGACAATGTTAATTTTTAACTAAAGCCAATTTTGATTGCTATTGCTGAATCCAGTATGGAATTTGTAGAGTCTAATGGAAAATGACACGTTTACTAGTCATTAAATAAATAGCATGATATTACTGGAGGATAAAAGTATTAAAGCCATAGAGACCTCAGTTCAATGTCAGGCAGTATGCACGCAAACAAAATTTATAAAGAGCTTAACAGAGGGCTTGATAAATACTTAATTTCAACATATTACCGCATTTGTTCTTTTCCTTGTGACGTTATGTACTAAACACTGGACAATAAAACCTTTGCTTAAGGAATGAGAATCTAGAAGGAAAGACATGCAAGGCTGTAGGAGATTACAGCGCAGGGTAGTGAAACTACTGATGAACGAAGTTCACGGTGCTAGGAGAACACAGACACGTGTCGTTCAGACAGTCCAGAGTGTCAGTGGAAACTTCCAGGAAGAGGCAAGGTCTCAGCTGTATGAGGCAGAAGTAGAGTTAGGCAAAGAAAGATAGAAAATCATTTCAAACTAGAGGATCTGATAAGTAGCCCAGAGTCAAAACACACTGTGGTCCACTACTGTTAGTTTTCAAAATGCAAACACTGAAGCTGGAGAGGAAATTAAAGGGCAAATTAATCAACATCAAGACCAAGCCCAATCTGATTCATTAATTCCTATTTTTCTCAAAGAATTAGGAAAATGTGGAAGATAAAATACGTAAGGTACCAATCACTGAGATTTTTAGCTGCCACAACGTAAGTGAGGGATCCACAGAGATGCTGCTGGTTCAGGGACAAACTCTTAGAAGCTGGATCATTGAATTCTAGGGATGTAAGATCAGGCTGTGTGCAAGGGGTATTGTGGACCTCTGCACAGACGCTACTTAACAATGCTACGGTAAAATTTCGTCACTTAACACACGTCATAATAATGCTTCTGTGTACCAGTTCATTGTTAGTGGTGGGATGTAAGTTAAAAGACCAGTAAGTTAAATTACAGCTTGAATTTATTTTTGCTTTGAGTTGGCTTTACTGTCATTTAACATATCCCCCCATTCTCTGTGTGTTGTTCCACAGGAGCTACATTCCCACTCTAAATATAGATGCCAGGTTTTAAAAAATTATACTCATTTTATGAAATTAAATTGTGAATGAAATTTACAATCTGGGATTAAATGTGTGGTATTAAATTGGTGACCTGGCATCATACAGACTGAGTAATCTATCTAAACTGATTTGCAGGTCAGTAGCAATCACATTTGCATATAATTTTGCCACTTTCAAACCACTTTCAAATTATCCAAATTAAAATTGTCTCGTTAATACAGCATGGAAGATGGATGAAGTTCACTAATTATAAATGTTTCCAAGTGACCTCTCATTGCTACTATGTCACTAGGAACAAAAATGAGTATGCATTACCATTTTACATATCTTTGCAAATGAGGAACTTGAGACTGAGAAGATAAAGGGCCTCTTGACAGGCAAAATAAATTTGGTGTATCTGGACTGAAAAATCCCAAGAAATATATGTGGACATAAAATATCAAAATTAAAGAACTTTTCATGAGTGTTCTCATTTTTGTCTTTATGATTAAAAAAAAAAGTCAAGTAAGTACTTTATTCCAGGATCCTGAAGCACAAAAATTTTGGAATTAGATTCTCATATCAAAAACTTTTTATCCATTAGCCATTTTAACATGAAGTTTAAAAAGTTGAGAAATTGCCTTTGGAATCAGTTACTAGAATGTGTTATTTAGTAAAAACTTTAAATTCAGGAATTACTTTTGTTTAGGAAGGATGAAACAAAAAGAATTCCAAATGGGAACAGAAGAATATTGTATTATTATTGAATAATGCACACTTCCAGTAAAATTGTTTCAAAATACTCTTAGAGTCTACTAATATTGATTTAAACTAAACAATTATAGAATTACTCTGAAGATATGGCCTCTCCACTCATAGGACCATCAGTTTTATACAGAATATACATATGAAGGCTGTATTATAGAAAATATTATAATTGAAGTTAGAGAAAAACACCTTAAAAATTAAGAATTAGAAATTTCGGACAGTAAATATACATTCTAGCTGAGTATCCTTGGCATATTTCTTTGGAAAAATCAGATCCCAGTAATAATGTATTACTTATGAAAATAGTATGTATCATTGCAAAATATTGGTAGAAATAACTCTAGCAGGCTCGGCACCCATAGGTAAGTGGTTAGGGTGCTGGCCCTATACACTGGGACTGGTGGGTTCAAAACTTAGTCCCAGCCTGTTAAAACAACAATGACAACTACAACAAAAAATAGCCAGGTGTTGTGGTGGGCATCGTAGTCTCAGCTACTTGAGAGGGTGTGGCAAGAAAAATCTCTTAAGCCCAAGGGTTTGAGGTTGCTGTGAGCTATGACACCACAGCACTCTACTGAAGGTGACAAAGTGAGACTCTGTTTCAAAAAAAAAAGAGAGAGAAAAGAAATAATTCTAGCAAAAATGTAAAGAGTAAGACAGAAAAGAAGAGTAAATTTACCAATTGGTCAATAGGTAGAATTGTAAAGATTTCATTTAAAAAACCTGATAAAGCATCTAGTTAGTACTAAACAAGACATCAGGTAACTTGAAGCATGTTAAACAGTGATAAGAATACAAAGGGCAAAACTAGAAGGAAAACATAATATCCCTTAAGTATCTCGAAACAATGTTTGTGAATTAAAGAGTGAACACAATCTTGAAACTTATGAGAAGATAAATTCATAATTAAAGTTATGCAAATCAGAAAATTATTGGGACATCATTTATTACATGCAGGTTAGCAAAACTTAAAGTGACAACATGCTCTATTGGAAGACTGTGGTAAAATTTTCGTATGCACTGCTGATGGAAACACAAGTGGATGCAACCCTCTGGTGGGAAATTTTGAAACCACCTATATACCTGTTGACTTTGGACCCTGCAATCTCACTTCTGCGAGTTTACCCTGAAGATTCAACAACATAGTCATATGAATGTAAAGTCACTCACTGTGGAACTGTTTGTCATTGCAAAACATTGGAAACCATTTAAATGTCCATAGGAGAGTAGTTGAATGAAGTACGCTACATCCTGCAACGGAGAACATGGCTGCTATAAAAACAAAGAAGGAAGAGATCCACAAACTTAGATGAATGAATTTTAGCATATATTGTTAAATTTACAAATCAAAGTGGAAAATAGTATCTTTTTAGTGTATGTATGATAATAAGCATGTATGCAAAAAGAGAAAAAAAAGGAAAGAAAAGCCAGAAACTAATTTTGGGTATTACCTACAGAGTATAGATTGAAAAGAGTGAAGAGTAAGGAATAGCAACAAGTTAGGAGAGATGGGGGGCAGTGATGCAGGGGTGCCCCTCTAGTTATACAGTTTTGTATATTTTTATATTTCTAACCATGGTAAAGTTCCATATACCCTCTAGATAAATTAGGTGCAATCAACCAGGAAGAAAAGAGAGGATAAATGGAATACATACAACAACAATTAACTCTAAATTTGTAATAAAGGCATACATTTGCATAAGTAACTTAACCTAATTAGGGGATTGGAAAAACACATAGAAATTTGGCAGAATTTTGACCAAAAGGCAAAATAACTGTACACGACTATAGTTGGTAAATTTATTTTTTATATAAACACAAGTTAGCAGTTCACAAACTATGTGTATTGTAGGTTTAAACACAAACATACAAATTCACTATCAAGACATAATTTACAAAGATGAAAAGGGGAAGACTAGAATGAATATTTTGGTGTTGGATTGGAACAAGAAATACAATAAATGGATCTAGATTTAGCTAGGGATAAGAAAAGGAAGTGCTTGAAAATGATAAGGTTGTGTTGAAATTACACAGAAACCTATAGTTAGACCTGAGAAAATTGGAAGTTAAATAAATAATTATAACATAATTGCAATATCAATATTAATGAGAACATACTGATATAAATAATTAAATAAATTAGTGAAGCAAAGGGACAGCCCTATTTACATTAAAATTCAAACTAATAAATGTTAGAAGGGTAATGAAAATCATCATTTGGCAAACATCAGGGTAATGCTGTAATAAAGAGTCATCAAGGAATGCCAAAATTAGTGAGCTAATATACAACATGAATAAGAAAGAATAGTTTTGTGTTCTAAAAAAAAATCTCTCCTCCAATTCTTGTTGAATTTAAAGGGAAAAATTGCAACTTTAGGGGGGGATAACATGATTTATTTCACTTATTTTGAATAAGTAATCCAAATTAACATCATAAGAAATTTTACCATCATGTATCACCTGATGTTCCGTACTAAGAAATGTATAACATCATTCATAGGCAATCTACCTCAAAATGCATGAACTAAGAAGGATAGATAAACCTGAGGCATCAAACTAGACTGGTAAGCAATATACAAAATAATTAGTATCCTTCAAAGATGTCAGAGTTATCAATGAGAAGGATAGATAAACATGAGACATCAATCTAGACTGCTAAGCAATATACAAAATAATTAGTCCGTATCCTTCAAAGATGACAGAGTTATCAATGTAAAGGAAGTCTGAGGACTGTCTTATATTGAGAGGCCAACAAGACTGACAGTCCGGTATCCAAAATTGTATCCTATGTTAGAAAAAGGACATCAGTGGAACTTTAGGTTCACTCGAGTACGTCAACAATTACAGAATAGAATTGTTATCAATTAAGTTTTCTGATTTTGATATTTGTACCCGGTTGCATAAGTTAGTAACATTTGGAAAATAAAGGTAAAAGGTAGGTTAGATACTTTACTATGTTCACGATTTTTTGTAAGTCCTAAGTTATTTAACATAATAAAACCAGGTACAATGTCTCACACTTATAAACCCAGCACTTGGAAGGCTGTCAAGGAAGAATTGCTTCTGGCCAGAAGTTTGAGAGCAGCCTGGGGAATATAGTAAGATAGTCTCTACCAAAAAAAAAAAAGAAAAAAAAAAAACTGCCCGTTGTAGTGGTTCACCCCTGTAGTCCCAGCTATTCAGGAGGCTGTGGCAGGAGGATCCTTTGAAACCAGGGGTTTGAGCCTTTGAAACCAGGGGTTTGAGGTTACAGGGACTACGCCATTGCCATTGCACTCTATCTTGAAGCAGAGAGACACAGTGAACTCCTGTCTCTAAATAATAATGAAGATAATGATGATGATGTTAAAAGCAAAACGAAAACTTGAAAAAAAGGTATAGTTTCAGCCATTTTTTCATTTTTCATTAGTTCAGTTCAGAATTATCAATGTTTATTGTGTGCTAGCCATTGATTTTTGTGCTTAGAGACCAATACAGTAGCTAAAACCCTTGCGTTCTTGAAGCTTGTGTACCATTTGAGGGGAGAAATTATAAAGAAGAAAAATACACAAGAATCTCATACAGGAGGTGCAAGTCTCTTTTAGATTGACAGAGATAACGAAAAAATATGGAATGATGATGTAATCACTATTAACAGAACAGGGATGGGAAAGAGTCCTCTTTGGTGAGCCACTCAAAAGTAGCTCTGCAAACTCAACCAGCCACAGGCTGAGCACACGTGAGCATCTGACAGAAAAGGAGAAAGGTACTTCATGAAGAAAAAGGAACCATACCCATTGGATAAGGTGTTTTTACTCTTCAAAGAATGTGTGGCCTATATTATAAGCACTACATTAAAAAAATACATGGTTTCCAAGCCATAAATTGTCTTCAATAAGCTATTTGTACATAGTAAGTTAAAACATTACAATTCACTTTTGAAGAAAAACAAATTTGTTGATAAGAGATATGCTTATCTCATTGGAATCTTTGTATCCAGCACAAAAATATATCAATCTAATATTTCCTTAGCTTTAGATGTTCTGTAAATCCTTGGTTCCTTGGAAAAGAAAGTGAAACTGTGTCATTCACCAAAATGCAATGCTTCCAAGCCAAATTGAGGTCTGCAAAATGAATTATTGTTTCAGAAAAAGAAGACGGTTACTATAGATTCACTTCGATATAAACGTGATTACATTGGACATAAAAGTTGGTCATATTTTATAGAAAAAAATGTACAGCAAATGATTCCACACTGAGAACAAGAGTGGATTAAGAGATCAGAAATTTCATGTCATTTTCCACATAAATGACACTTGGGAATTTTAGATTTTTTTCAGATATTCCAAAACTTAGATTATTCTTTATCAAAATTGATTCATGTCTTTTATTCTCTGTCTTTGCTAGTGGCCCCTGCTTGCACTTTTTGTCCAAATAAGAAACTTTTTCATTTTCTTTTTTGCTCATTCCTTACATAGACGTAATCATTGCATGAGCTGTGCTATGGCTCTAATGGATACAGCCTTGAATGTCTTATCGTGTTCCTACTTTCGTCCCATTCATTCCTTTAGTTTGAGCTTTCATCCTCTTTTCCTTTTTTTACTTCTCTCCCAGTTTATAGCTCTTACTCAAGGATTTTGGCTATTTGAGTCATCGTCTTTCAGCAGAGTGATATTTTCAAAGCACATCTTTTCATGTTAGAACTAAAGACTCCTTCTCTCTCCCCACTAGAATTTTCTCCCTCTAACAGATGCCTTAATGTTTTCTGTATTCTTTTCTTTCTTTTCTGTGAATAAATTCTGTCTTACAAAAATTAAAAAAAAAAAAAAAAA
>CAUYON010184339.1:0-33161 GCA_963573935.1 Arctocebus calabarensis | reverse complement strand
TGCTGTGAGCTATGACACTACAGTGCTCTACCAGGGATGACAAAATGAGACTCTGTCTCCAAAAAAAAAGGAAAGAGAAAAAAAAGATTTTCAGGTTTACCTTAGCAAAGAATGAGCAAATCAGGTCATTCAAACCAGGGTAATTGTATCACACAAGTGTTTTCTGTGTTTTCTTCTGGATTGACACATAATGTTAGTTCATCATTAACAAGCTTTTTTGTTGTTGTTGTCCTGGGTAGAGTGATGTAGCATCATAGCTCACAGCAATCTCAAACTCTTGGGCTCATGAGATCCTCTTGCCTCAGCCTCCAGAGTAGCTGGGACAACAGGTGCCCACCACAATGCCCAGCTATTTTTAGAGACAGGGGTCTCCCTCTGGTGCAGGCTGGTCTCGAACGGATTACAGGCGTGAGCCACTATGTCTGGCCCCTGCACTATCATTTCATCTTTCATGGTTGATTCAAAGTGAGTACGTGCTTCTTCTCTAGCCCCAAGGAAGAATACAGACGGTTAGACACTCTCAAATATAGACATCATATGTTCACTCGTCTCTTTCACCTTTAAACATTTTAAAGACATTGGCATAGTTCACATAGCTTAAGGCTATTTTTCTTCTCTTCAAAGAAAGGAATTTGCCAGAGCAATTAGTGAATACCTAGAAGCAAACCAGAATGCAAGGACTATCCTATGGGTAGGGCTTTCAGAAATAATATATCCATGGAAGGAAGGAAACATAGACTTAAAGAATATTTATGTTTAATTTATTACATGCAGATGTTAGCCTGGGATACTGAAAAGATTCATTGTTGAGAAAAACTTGTATGAGGAACTTTACTATTAATCTCCGTGTAGTAGGCACAACAAGCAATGTTCCTCAACTAGCAGAATCGCTTTAAGGATGGAAAATGGTCCTACTTGGTGGTTTTGTTTTGTCTTGTTTAATGTATTCTGTATTCTCTTCCACCCCACTGATGTAGAGTCAGATTCAGTTATTCACCAAATGATGATTCTGTGCAGGGCACTTTGCTAGATGCTGCTATCACATCATTTGGTTCTCTCTTCAGCTCTTGAGGTTTCTCACTATTATCAACGTACAGAGACTCAGAAACAGAAATACCCTTAGCTAGGGCCATGTAGGTGGGGAGTAGGGAGCAGGGGTTCTGGTGTTTCACTTCAGATCTTTCCTGGCCATGTGCGGCTTCCACAGACTCCTGCTAGCTCCATTATCAGAGTCCACGAGCACCATTCATATTTAGATATCAGACAGCAATGAATGAGGGAGGAGGGAGAAAAATATCTCTTTAATATTAATTTTATGAACAAAAAATTTGATTTGCATGGAAGTAATAGAGCAACCCATAATTTAAGCAGTCGTGAAGCATGACATAAAACCATCTGCTCCTTCCCATGTCAAGATGTGTGTTTGATTTTTGTAGAGTAAGCAAATTCATGATGCAGAAAGATGTGAAGTTGAAACACAGCAGGTTTGAATTGCAGGGTCTGTAGGTGCAGGCTATTACCCTGCCCCCCAACCCCCGGAATTTTGTTTACTCATGGAAAGCTCTATGTATCATGTGTTCTGAGACAGCTGTGTCTTGGAAGAAGCACTATCATACTAGTAATATTAGAGGGTCATGTGGACAGGTGGAACCTAAAGATAAGCGCTCCTTCAGCACAGCCTGCCCAATACGCTGTTCGTCAACTTCACATGCAATGCCCTTGTGGCGAATGCAAAGATTCTTTTAAGCAAATATAGGATGGACACATGCTGGTACTTGCAACCTAGAATTAAAATAGAGGTATTGAGTGAATTATTAGAGATCAAAAATCAATTATCCCTAAATATATCACCCTAACAGTAAAGCTAATTTCTCTCTTGTGTATTCTCTGTCTGAGGACTTCACTGTTGATAGAGTGTATCGTTTTGACCCCTGTGGTCTCTTCTGATAAATGGCAGTTTGTAAGAGTTGGGGTTCCCGATCTGCATTTTATTTTATAACACTTGCAGCCTGATTGCAGGATGGTTTGTCCTTTTTATGCCCTCCCTGATGGCCTTTGGCTGTTCTAACAAATATACTAAGAACAAAGCAAGTGTGCTAAGAAAAGACCACTTCTCTCTACTCCCAGCTTTCACTGGTCATTTCTGGTGCAAAAGAAAGAACCCAGACTGCTGCATGATCAGCCATTTTCAGTTTCTAGGCACCCGCACAGGAAGGCATGCCTTATTTCCTACCACGTGTTATTTTCATCAGCCTATTGCTCTGATCACAATTCAGCTTCTTTTTTGTTGTTGTTTGCAGTTTTGGCCGGGGCTAGCTTGAACCTGCCACCCCTGGTATGTGGGGCCAGCGCCCTACTCTTTGAGCCACAGGCGCCACCCACACAATTCATCCTCTACTTTTGCATTTTTAAGTAAATCCTTCCTTTCTTTTTTCTTTGAAAAAGGTCACAGGCAAAACTGTACTTCTATTGCTGCCTATAAAAGTAGTGAGAAAGGAAAAAGATATATCTTCTACTATTCATTGGGCTTCCTTCTATGATAGATCAATCCTTCCAAGATTGTTTTCCTTAGAACATGCAGAAAGACGGTGAGATGGCTTCATGAGCATCCCCACAGTCCATGTGAAGCTAGAGGGCTTGCCATGTTCCTCTCCCTTCCTCTTCATTCCCCAGGTCCCCCACAACTCTCCTTTTTTTGTCTCTCCCTGTCCCTTGTTCCTGCTCTTCCTCCTCCCCTCTTTCCCTGTATCCCTTTATCTGGGCAGGTTTTTAAAGTTGTGAGAGTATTCAGATTAAAGAAACAATATCTAGGTGTTCTGATGACCTCAGAGGAAGGTTCTTTTGGGTTTCTGGGTTCCTGATAACTAATTTCTTCTCCAAGCATAAGCTGCTCACTCATCAGGCAAATTAGTTCTTCTCCATCACAGTGATGTTGGACTTCAGGAGGTGAGAGATTCGTTAGGTGCTCTTTTTTATCCTTTCACTAGTAAGGCTGAGAGCCTATATTCTCTCCTTCTGGAAGGGAATAAAAACAACTCAGCGTAGGGGGTGCTATCCCTGGAAAAGAGGAGAGCAGAACTAGCGTGTGTGTCCGAGGTGTGGGGGAGGGACTTACGGAGACACTCAAGGCCTTCTGTATTGGTCTCAAGCTGCCTTTTCAGTCTTATCTCCCGCACCCCCAGATATGTTATTAATCTTCTCTCAAGGTTAGATATATTTTCATCTTTTCCCTTAAAAGAATGCATTGCCTCCATGTCCTGATTTGTATACCCAGGAAGTGCCACCCCACACTTTAAACTCAATAGGCACACACCCGGCCAAGATCAATGCCTCTGTACTTTAAGGCCCAGTTCCAGATGCTTCTCTCCCTTCCCCTTGCACAGCTTGCTCCATCCTTCTCTTTCTCTGCTGAACACCGGTAGCACATACCCTTTGACAGGCAACAGTTAATGTCCAAGGTGAAAACGAAATTGAATTTGATGCCTTTGATAAAATTCAGCAGGCTTTGAAAAAGTGGGGTGTATGTGTATGTGTGTGCCTTGGTGAGGACTGTGAAGGCAGACAGGGTGGCTGAGAAGGTCTGGAGAGGGGCAATTAACAAAGAGAGAATAGCCATTACTTGGGCGTAGAGAAACAAAATGGAGTCAACAAAGAGAGACTGAAAAAAAGAGCAGAGAAAGAAGAAATGTGAGTCTATCAACAGACAGAGGATTAGTGGAAAGTGATTTTCTTTTCTTTTTTTTTTTTTTTTTTTCAGTTTTTGGCTGGGGCTGGGTTTCAACCTGCCACCTCTAGTATATGGAGCTAGTGCCCCTTGATCCATAGGTACCACCCAGAAAGTGATTTTCTAATATCTTTCATTTATCTTTCCCATGTGGAAATCTTCAGTGATAGTAGCTTAATCTTGAGAAGGCAGAAGATAGTATGATCTCCAAGTGATATCATAATGAAAAGCCTGTGCCATCATGATTAGCATTAGCTTTCTGCTTTGTCCACAATCCACAATTAACTTCAATTTAATACAGATGTATTTAACATGCATTCTGAGCCTGTTTTAGGTCTGTGAGAAGCATAAGCAAAATAGAAAACAAGAATCTGGCCTCAGAGAGTTTACCTACTAGGGGGATGGAGCCAGAGCAGAATTACTATATAGATCTTATTATCATCATGATACATCAGATGTTATTATGAATGACACCTGATCTATTATTATATAGCATCTATATCATTATAACGTATAGAAATATTACCATTATTATGCATGTAATGTATCAGATGTTGTCATTCCCAGAATGATATACATGGTACATTTTACTTTTTCCCTCTAAAACAGGAATGTGAGTTGCCAATTAATCAGATTGGTAATACAAGATAAACATAAGATGAAATTAGAATAGAAATAATGTTTACTAACTTTTTCTGCAACTACGCTTATAGTACATTATAATGAAAATGTTTTTTTTCCTCTTGTAAAAACAATGGCTCAAGGAACATAAAGAAGACTATTTTAGAGCAGTTTTCAAACTTATCTGACAATAAACTTCACATATTATTTACAGATTTCAGGATCCTTCTCCTAGAAATGATGATTCTGTGTTTCTAGGGGGAATCTTTGGAAATCTTACTTTTACAAGGGATTCTATTTTAAGGGAAACTTGGTAAATCACCATGTAGCAATTTAGAAGAAATTACAATTGACCAAAGAGGAATGAAAACATACTAAACTACTTAAACAGGTAACATAAAAAATAAAAGCACAGCTGATTAGATGTCTATGTACCTTTTAAAAATTGTTTGAATCTACATTGGCAACATTGTAGGTAAGTACAATAAAAACATTAATTCAAAATATTATGCATTTATCAAGTATTTCTAGCAAATGTAAGTCTCTGGTTGGAAAGTAGATATAATTACGATTATGCAGATATATGCATCATATTAAAAAATTGAGCCTATAAGTAGGTACTTTTTACAGTAAAAAGGTAAAACTAAAAACATGCAATCTTTAAAATTAAATAATTTTAAAGACAATCTAGGATTCAAAATTTAAATGCCACTTAGAGTTATCAAAAAATCTGTTTCTGGGCGGCACCTGTGGCTCAAAGGAGTAGGGCACTGGCACCATATGCCAGAGGTAGCGGGTTCAAACCCAGCCCTGGCCAAAAACTGCAAAAGAAAAAAAAATCTGTTTCTTCCTTATCCCTCTTCTTTGACAATAAGCATTTTGTTTTTCTTTCGAACTTAATTTCCCTTTTCAATGTTATCATTGAAGATAGGACTGTCACTACTGACAGTCCTTATAAAGGCCAAATGTTTCTGAAAAGTCAGATTTTAATCTTCCTTCTCACAAGTAATATAACAAGGATTATATTGCCTACTTGTGGTATTTTTTTCCTTTTAGTTTAAAAGAACAAATATGTATGACAGTTCTACTCTGATAGAAGGTACTCTGTATTTCATTATCCCACTTAGCAAGTCATTGTCTTCATGGCCAGTATCAGTCATCATGGCCTCATAGTCAGGCTGGATTGAATTCTTCCTTTGTGTCAGGGAGAATGCTAAATGCTGCAGGGGATCTGGAGATGAAATAATATACATTTCCTATCCTACCAGTGAAAGACACACTCACTAAAGTGTAAGTTAGAATGTGATAACCTGTATTAGAAGTTCACAAAGCAGAGGGATTGCAAAGGAGGGTCCTGCGAGAGGGGAAGACCTTCAGGACAAAGGGGATTTTGAGCTGGCCTGCAAGAAACTTTCCATAAAAAAAAGTTTTATTCTCAACAGTCACTAACCTTCCCTAGGAGCATTGCTGTAACTCCTCATTAATTATTTGGTGATGTGAAATGATTAATGTTTGATGCTCTCCTATGCAACAGACTTTCTCAAGATTCAATTAAATCGTTTGAGTCATGTAAGTGTAACTAAATGAAAGGTGTGGAATGGAAAGACAAGGCAAAGACTCCTCAAAACTGATTTACCTTGTAGATCCTTTGAAGATTCACAGATGGATGGACTTTAATATCACATTACCTACCTGTGCAAAATGAAGAGAAGAAATCACTTGATCCATATAGTGATCTTTAGAATTCAATTTTCAAACCAGGATAATGACCGAATAACTGAGGCCAAGTAAAGTTTCTTCAATTATTCAAGTAAATGTTTAACTGTATAGGACAATGAGCTAGTTCTAAAATACAAACACACACACACAGTAGACAGGAAAAGAAAATTTAAGGCGAGGAAAAATTACATTTTACACATTAAATAGATGGTTCTGAAAGCAGGTACTATAGGAACAGTTCTGTTATAGTAACAGAAGTACCTTAGCTTATTTTCTAAAATGGAAAATAATCCTGAGGAAAATGTTCTCTATTTGCAGCTCTACTTTTTCAAAGAGCCGTGTGTTATCACGACTCTGTATCAAATACGTAAATAAATACCATGGTCAAAAATGTCTTTTCTGTCTCAAGAAAAAAATGAATAAATAAATAAATAAGGCCCGAGGAGAACCGTCACCCTTTTTACCATGTGAAGACACAGGGAGAAGGTACTGTCTATGAATCAGAAAATGGGCTCTCACTAGACACCAAACCTACCAGTGACTTGATTTTAGACTTCCCAGGCTCTAGAACTGTGAAAAATAAATTTCTGTTGTTTGTAAACTACCCGGTTTGTGATATTTTGTTATAGCAGCCCAAGCAGAATAAGATAGTATCTTTCACTAATTCTTCTAACTGTACACATTTATCTAAAGGGCGCCCCCAAGATGCTTACATGCAGTAGGTATTCAGGTGACTGAATACTCCTGAAGAATCTCTCCAGTGCCTTTTAACCTGCTGCGCTCTGCAGTGGCTGCCACCTATGCCTGGAAATCAGCTGCCATGCTGGGTCCTTCTTTTACTATTGCCCTAGGGATTCCCTTTACCTCTGTGCTCTATGTTGGATTTCTTATCTCCTATATCATGTGTCTTTCTCTCTTTTTTTTTTTTTATTCTTCCCTTGTTTTGGTAGAGCAAAATCTCCTTTCATGAGAAATATCACACAGCAAATACATTTCTTGAGGTCTTGCTTATCTCACAATGTCTTTTTTCTTCCCTGATAGTTGATTGATTGTTTGGTTGGGCATAGACTTCTTGGTCAGAAATAATCTTCCTTCAGTGTTTGAAAGACATTGTTCCACTGGCTTTCTACTTCCTGTGTAAATGCTGAGAGGTCTGCTGCCTGATCCTTTGTGTGGTCTAATTTTCTTCTTACCCCTAAGACTTCTGTGCTCTTCTCTTTGTTTCCAGTGTTCTTAAATTTCACAATGATGTGTGTCCATCAGTCTTTTTTTTTAATTTTTTTTTGCTGGGAACATAGACTAGGGCACTTTCAATTTGGAAATTCATACTTTTCAACTCTAGAAAAATGTCTTAGAAAATATTTCCTTACCTCCATTTTCTATTATATTGGACTCCTACATTAGTCCTTTGCCTTTTTGTCTACTTTCTGGTATTTCTTTGACTTTCTTTTTTAAATCTTCTACTGAGTTTTAGTTACTGCTTTTATAGCTTTACTTTATTGGGGACCTTTTTGTGGTCATTGTTCTTCACAGGTCCCTTTCTTATTGTGTCTTGCTCCTGTTTCATGATGGCAACATTTAGTAATGTTAGAGTTTAAAAAAAAATTTTTTTAAGCATAATTTTTTTTCTACTCTAAGTTAATTTTTTGTTTCATTTTTGTTTTTCCTGTTCGTTTATATCACTATCTTTCATGTTAAGAACGTCTTCTTATGCCTGGTAATCATTTGTTATCTGTTCCTTTTTAAGAGTGCAACACTAAAATGCTGATTGGGTACTCTTAGGTATCTGTTTATGACCTTCTCTGCAGGGTAAACTGGTTGGGAACAGTCAGACCTCAGCCATGTTTTATGTCTTTCATCATTAAATGATTAGACTCCCCAGAGAGGACTCTTCTAAACCCTTGTCTAAAGAATGACAGACTGGCTGTCAGTGAAGGAAGATTCCTGGGGCCTCAGCATTAAAAATGTGGCTTATACATTTCTCCCCCAATTGCTATTTTCAAGCATATAGAAAATTTGAAAGAATACTACAGTATCTACCTCCTTATCCTTTACCAACAATGATTAATAGTTTGCTGTATTCTCTTTCTCCTTTTTTTTGAACCTTTGAAGGTAAGATGTCATCATCATGGTCTTCATTCGTAAAAATTTCAGCATATAGTTCCTCAAAATAAGGACATTCCCTACATGGCATATTATCATATTTAAGAAAAAATAGCAATGATTTTATCATTTAATGACTAGTTCTTATTCAAATGTCTCTGTCACAACAATGTTCTTTTATCTTTTTAGACGATACCCTTGCTTTAAAGTATGGTTGGTATTTTCAAGTCCAGTCCTTACCTTTACCCTCCCCTAATAATAAATCTAGTCCTTTGCTAGGGAGAGGGAGAGTCATCTAGCCTTGTAAAAGTAGGGAGAGTATCTATTTCTTTATGCGAAATCCCCTTCCACCACCACTAGCATCAGACATACAGACCTTCACTCTCACTGCCAGCTGGACTTGGTGCTGCTGTTTCATGAATGAGCTGTTTGGAGATTCTGTGTCACACATTGGACTAATTTTTGCCATTTTCTGTTGCTAAATTAGAGTTTAATTTTCTCATGTCTGTTGTGTTGAGGATAACTGTATTATTTATGGTTCAAAGAAGATGACATTTGAATGTATTGGGGCTCAGAAAATGATACACCATGATGTGATGCCTTGGCATCTGAGTGTTTTTCACCAAAGGAGATTGGAAGAACTCAGAAGCCAATTTTTCCTCAGACCTTTTCCTGACCTTTTGTTTATCACCCCTGTTTCTTTATTGCAGCAAGTCATGGGATCTAGAACTCCTCTTCCCCAAAGCTAACCGTAAAACCCAGAAATGTTCCTTCAGCCTTCCCCTGCCTTGCAGGATGGTAGATGGCCATAAACAAGAAAGTCTCTGGCCTACCTTGTCTGATAGTAGATGGTAAGATTTTCATTCCAGAATTGGTCATGCCCTATACCCAGGAGGAAAGACTGCTACACAGAGAGGCCATGAGGAATCTGAACAGATGGGCCTTGCTGGGTTTTACCCCCTTGGTCTGTTATCTATTGTCAGAGCACATCCTTTCTGTCCAATTACATTTCTACACCACTGTCCATTATTCACTGAATATAAGCATAAAATGGATAGTTTTCTCTGCATCTTGAGTCTTCATTTCTGAAGTAAAACTTTGATTAAATAAATTTGTTATGCTTTTCTTGTTAACCTTTCTTTTGTATAGGAGTGCCAGCTGTACTCATTGTGATGGATGAGGAAAGGTATCACATCTTTTCTGCCCCCACAAAAGTAAAAATTGGCACTACTACTAATTATGCAAGGATTATTAATAGTAGTAAACCAGACTTGTCAGAGCAGCATATGGTCACTTGAGGAAGTCATTTCTTACTTATCTGCTTTCCATCTTCAAGGGCTTGTTCTTATGGTCCTCTCACCTGATCTCCTATCCTTACAGCCTATGTAAAAAAAAAAGGACACTTTCCTGTTATTTTATGAGATTTTATGTGTTAAAAGAACATTATCTTTAGCCCAATTTAATTGTGTTACAAACATGTGTTAAGGGAGGTGCCTGTGGCTCAGCGAGTAGGGTGCCGGCCCCATATGCCGAAGGTGGCAGGTTCAAACCCGGCCTCGGCCAACTGCAAAACAAAAAAATAGCCGGGCGTTGGGGTGGGCGCCTGTAGTCTCAGCTATTTGGGAGGCTGAGGCAAGAGAATCGCCTAAGCCCAGGATTGGAGGTTGCTGTGAGCTGTGTGATGCTACAGCACTCTACCGAGGGTGATAAAGTGAGACTCTGTCTCTACAAAAAACAAACAAACAAAAAACAAAACAAACAAACAAAAAAATGTGTTAAAAAACATATATTGGCTCGGCGCCTGCGGCTCAACGGGCTGGGGCGCCAGCCACGTACAACTGAGCTGGCGGGTTCGAATCCAGCCCAGGCCCGACAACCAAAGATGATGGCTGCAACCAAAACATGGCTGGGCATTGTGGCGGGCGCCTGTGGTCCCAGCTGCTTGGGAGGCAGAGGCAGGAGACTCGCTTGAGCCCAGGAATTGGAGGTCGCTGTGAGCTGTAATGCCACAGCACTCTATCCAGGGTGACAGCTTGAGGCTCTGCCTCAAAAAAAAAAAAAAAAATATATATATATATGTATAAAATCTTTAACCCAATTTAATTATCTTGAACTCACTTTGATCACTTTATACATGTACCACTACTTTATTTATTTTATTTTAATTTTTGAAAAGGCAGGGTCTTACCATGTTGTCCAGGCTGGAGTACGGGAACAATTAATTCCATTATTGGTCAGTGTAGGAGTTTTAATCTACCCTAATTCCAAGCTAAGCCATTTCACCTCTGCTTAGGCAACCTGGTAGCTCCCCATTCCCAAAAGGTCACTGATATTGATGCCAAACTTAGTGTAGACACCCCATGAACATAGTACATAGTTTGTAGTACACAAGAGTGTCAGAATTCTTGGGCTCAAGCTGTCCCCTTGCCCTGCTCTCCCAAGTAGCTAGGACTGCATGTGTGCACCACTACCCTGGTCACATTTTGTTCCTTTAATGTTCTTGAATGCCATGATCCATAGAAGATAAAATCTCTAAATGTTTATTCTTTGAAATGTTTGCATAACCTATAATGAAGTATTTTATGGAAATGTTCAATAAATATCTATTTATTTTATTTGATTAGAGCTCACCATCACTATTTATTTCAAACCAGGTAAATAAATATAAGGCAAACAAAATTAGAAGGCATATGATAAGGGTTGCTAAAATAGTTTTGAATTAGATTCTAGAGTTTGCTGTTCCCTATACCTTAAATACCTTCTCTTTATATCTCTATGAAAATCATACCTACTTTTAAAGGTGCACCTGAAATCTGTTTCCTGCTTTAAGTCTTCCTTAAAAACTTCCTCACAAAAACTTTTTTCCTCTAAAATCTTATAACACCCACTGTTCCTATTATTTATGGCATTTATTCCATAAGTCTTACGTATCTCATTTCTGTTATTGTGATAGCTTTTGCAATATTTTGGCTGTAACCTATTTTAAGACATATTTTACATTGTAGCCCAGTACACATTTATGCATATAATACACACACACACACACACACACACATATATCACTGAAATAAGAGTGCCCTCCAAAATACTTCCACTTACTGATACATGCTCAGATATTTTCTACATTATCTTTTACTTTTTGTTATAAGAAGTACTCACAGACTCCCTGAAAATGGATTTCTTGACTTTCTACTCATTTATGACCCCACCAATTGAAAAACATCGTTCTAGTGTGGCTTCTTAAACTAGGATCCATGTATAAAAGCCACTGGTCCATGAACTTGGATGAAAAAATATCACTACTCTCAATAACCTCTTACTGAAATTTAGAATTTCAGTTTATTATAAATGTAGGTAACAACCCACGGCAGTAGTAGCAGTGTCACCAATAGTAATCACAGATATTTTCATATCACATTATGCATATTGTAGGTATCCTATAGTATCTTTTATACACTAGTATAAACAATTACTATTCTCATGAAGTTATGAGACATGCTGATAGGCCTTGTTATTTGTGCATTAATACATAACGAATTCCAAAAGCACACAGTATTATATCACAGATTTGGCATGCAATATTTTGACAACTATATTTCAATATAATTGGTTTCTTTCATAATCTATGTATTTTATTTTATACCCTTATAAGCATTCTGAGACAGGGTCCACGGCTTCACCAGATTATCAAAAGTGTGCAGTATGGGAGAAGGTTAAGACTCCCTGCTAGAACACTAAGTTTCCTAGAAGCAAATATCTGTTTGAGCACCTGTCATATAAAAAGAGCTCAATAAATATTTGTTGGACACTTTATTTTGGCAGGCTACTCAGAGATAACTAGAACTCAGAAAAATCTAGTTAGACATAAGTTAAATGTTATGCTAAAAAACGATCTGGCAATATCGAAGAGATAGGGGTTGTAAGCTAATCAGTTGCACAAAACTTTCCCATCCTAAGGACTTGTATTCCTAGGAACTTAAATTACAGGAAAGATTGTAATTCAATATGGTTGGACAAATCAAACAAATAGTTAAGTAAAAAATTATTTCTTGGGCTCTTAAAAAAACATATTACACACATAGCACATGAACTCTTTACATAAGGAATTTACACACTACTTGGGGAAACGAACAAATAAAAATAGGGCCATGAGGGCACAGATGTTTCAGAACATTGCAAACAGTGTGGTCTAGTGAGAAGGTTGAGTTCTTAAAGGAAATAGTAGAAGATGAAGCTTGAAACGTTACCTGGGTTGTATTATGGAAGGCTTTGAATGTCAAGGCAAGGAGGCAGGACTTTATTCAACAAATATTCAAGACCTATAGAACACTTTTGCATCAAAGAAAGGACACAGCAAAGTTTTAGGAAGCTTCATCTGAGAGCAATCCACAGAAGGCACTGGAGGACATTGTCCTTTAGTTGCTACATTTCTTTCCCTATTTGGGATCTGGGGTTTTTTCAGAGTGCCAGAGTACAGTGGTGCCATTGTAGCTCACTGCAACCTCAAACTTCTGGGTTTAAGCAATCCTCCTGCCTCAGCCTCTTGACTACGGGCATGTGCTTGTACTTTAAATCCTTGTTAGATACTTCCACCAGAGCCTAAAGCTCAAATCTGTTCCAAAACTAAACTAATCATCCTTGTAAACTTGAGACTCCTGACTTTCTTATTCATGTAATGACACACACCTTTCTGATACACACCATCTTTGATTTCTTTCTATTCATTACCTTTCTTTCGAATCATTCCCTTCTTCAGGTTGACTCTATTATGAATCTACTAAATTCATATATCTTCAAAATATATATGTTAACCCAGTGATAGAACATTAAATTTGGGATCATAAGTAGAGTTTTTAAGAAAGGGAAATGTTATTTTTTGTTATTTGCAGTATAAGCAGAACTGTATAAGCTAACATTGTCCTTTGTGATTCTTCCATCCTTTGAGACTCAGTTCTCAGGCTGTACTAATTAAGCATTTATTGTCTTATTTCTTTCTGAGTTCTACCTTTATGTCCTGAAGTGGCCAAATTATCAGTGTTCTGAGATAAGGTAGATTTGGCAAAGTAGTTAAGGATCTCTCCAGATAGGGAGCAACTAAATTAAAATAGGTATATATAATTATATACACATACTTACATACTGTATACATAAAGAAAAAGAAAATGAAGTGGAGACAAACAGTAAGAAAGTTCTGTTTATATTGATTGCATTTATAGGTAGCTAAAATTTTAAATGCTGGTTGCCACATTCATCCATTTTTTGCTTTTGAGGGAATTCCTTTTATTGTACATTAGTCTTTTCTCAATTTTCTGACTTTTCTTTTACTGATTTCCAGGACATTTCTGTTTTTAACAGACTTTTTAACTCTGGAAGCATTTAATGTCACTGGGTGACAGCTGTTTCTAAGATCCTCTAAGATGTATAGTATAGTATCTCAGCATTTTGTAAGATTGAAAGGAGCAGATAATTTTTCACCTAAATCAAATTAAGTATTTTTATTTATAAAATACCACCAACTTAGGCTTGGCGCCTATGGCTCAACAGGCCAAGGCGCCAGCCACAAATACATGAGCTGGCAGTTCGAATCCAGCCTGGGCCTGCCAAACAACGACAGCTGCAACCAAAAAATGGCCCGGCATTGTGGTGGGCGCCTGTAGTCCCAGCTACCTGGGAGGCAGAGGCAAGAGACTCGCTTGAGCCCAGGAATTGGAGGTTGCTGTGAGCTGTGATGCCACAGCACTCTATCCAGGGTGACAGCTTGAGGCTCTGTTTCAAAAAAGAAAAAAAAACAAAAACCCACCAACTTAAATTAGATAAAGAGTTGAATATCTTAAATGTGATTTATATATGAGATAATGAACAAAGGAGATGGCCAGAAGGAGCTGATTCCTTTACTAAGATTTGCCTGTTCTTTTTCACCTTCAGCAAACAGAGTATCTGATCTTTATCAGGGAAGGGACGTAAGATGCCCAATTTCTGTGTAGTTAACCTTTTCGCATGGGAGAATATCTTTAATAACTTAGTTCCTGGAGGAAGAGGAAAAGGGTGCCTCACACTGTAAAGAATGTCAGTCCCCATTCATATTTTAAACTTGCATATGTACTATTAATCATTTGATACTAATTCTAGGTCAGATATTTGCCTCCTGCAATGGGGAAGAGATGAAAGGTTTTTTTTGTTGTTGTTTGTTTGTTTGTTTGAGACAGAGTCTCCTGTCACTCTCGGTAGAGTGCTGTAGTGTCACAGCTCACAGCATCCTCTAACTCTTGGGCTTAAGAGATTCTCTTGCCTCAGCCTCCCAAGTAGCTGGGACTACAGATGCCGGCCACAATACCTGGCTATTTGTTCTTTGTTGTTGCAGTAGTCATTGTTGTTTAGCAGGCCAGGGCTGGGTTGGAACCCACCAGCCCTGGTGTATGTGGCCACCACCCTAACCACTGAGCTACAGGCGCCGAGCCTGAAGAGATGAAAGGATTTTATGGTCATATACTAAATGTAACATCAACACTACATTGTTACCAATTTTTGCCAGAATAAAAGTTTAGGGTGAACTTCTGTAAAATCAAAATTACCAAGTTTTGCAGAATTTCTCTAATTTCCAGTTGACTTATATTCAAGAATTATAATGGGTCAAATCATTCATTTCCTTAGGAATATAATTAGCAATCAATTCAACTTGGAAAGTAAAGAAGACAATTCCATGACAAGTGGTTGAACATTTTACTGTCTTCTTTTCCACCGGCCACATGAACAAAAAGAACACCTACTTTAAATATCATCATGCCGTGTTCCAAGGCACAGACAACTGCAACTTCGGACCCCCTTGGTAGCATAAATATTTGGAATGGGTAAGCTGACCGTTACTAATATTGAAAAGAGGACAGTTTTGCTCCCCACAGCCTTAGGGCGGTGTATACGACAGCTTTTGGGGAACCCCAGGAGTTGGACAGTCTCTGGGCACATCGCTGCCCAGCGGGGACAACAGTTTTCCCTTCTGGTCCCATCGCAGCGAACTCTAAAGCTCAGAACCAGCAGAACAAAAACCAACTCAGCCGACTTCAAATGAGGAAGCTGGCCCGCGACAAAATTCTAGGGGCGGTGAATAAAGAGCGAAGGCTTTCCGCTCCAACCAATCAGGTGAGAGAAAGTCTTGGCACGCCCTTTTCCGTTTACCAATCAACATCTAGCCCAATGGGCCAGCCCTTTGACCCCGGGAAACCGCCTTTTAAATTTTATTAGTACAGCTTTCTCCCTCCTTTCCTCCATCCTTCCACGAACTGTTCTAAAAAGAGGAAAATTTCTTGTAACAATTCCAAAGCTTCTCAGTCTCTAGATTGAGAAATGAAACTATAGATATCTCCGTCAAAATTGTGGATTCTAGGAGAGACAGGGAAAGGAAAAGTAGGGTTCTTGAAGGCGACTACAGCGCCCGTGGGGCCTTGCGCGTAGTGGCCCGCCGGGGCGAGGGGCGGGTCTTGTAGGGAGAAAGGCCGAAGGTCACGGGGCTCCTCCCTTTTTCCTGACCGTGTGCCTGCAGACGGCGGGACGGGGTGGGAGGAGCGCGGCGACGTCGGCCCCGCGCTTTGGGTCCCCTCCTCCCGCTCGGCCCGAGGCGTCCGAGGGGGCGTGGCCCGCGCGAGGGCTGGTGGGGCAGGAGTGCCAGGGGACGTGGGTGACGCGTCTCTTTCCAGCTCAGCGGTGTGTGAGGTGTCGCGGCCCCGCCGGCGATTGGCTGCTGAAAGGCGAGTACGCGGCGGCCGTTGGTCGCCGGCAGCACGGAGCGAGGGCCGGGGCGGGCGGGGGGGAGATGGGGCGGCGGTGGCGGCGGCGGCGGCTGCAGGAGGCGGGCGCGGACGAACCGGCGGCCGCAGCAGCAGCAGCGGCAGTCCCCGGAGTCCTCTGAAGCGCCGCTGCCCGCGCCGCTGTGGGCCCCGCGGAGGGGGCGAACGGAACGCGAGCTGCCGAGCGCCACAGCCCTTAGGACTCTCGCTCTCATCCTCGCTCTCCTGCTCCGGCTCCTCCATCTTGGCCTCGGCAGTGGCGGCTGCCGGGAGGATGTGCCGCCTTCTGGCAGGGGGAAGAAGGAGGAGAAGATGAAGAAGTACCGGCGGGCCTTGGCCCTGGTGTCCTGCCTCTCTCTGTGCTCCCTGGTCTGGTGAGTAGCGCGACAGCACGGGAGTTTCGGTGAGGGCAGTGGCGGGGCGGGAGCCCGGGTCACACCCCCAAGTCGTTCAGGCTTTTTTAGGTGCGGGTTTCCCAGGCGCTCGTGTAAGTAAGGGACAGACCAGTGGTGTACTCCGCGACTGTTCCTCTGGCTGGCCTGGTGGCACCCTCGGCGGAGATTTTCGGGGTGTATTTTGGAATTTACAGAGATTAAGTGTGAGAGAGAGGTACCTGGGTAGAAGGGCCCAGCAAGTGCGTTTGTACCCGGTTACCCCTCCTCCTGGAGACGGAGCGGTGTTCCTGTGCAGTGGCCGTGGCCAGGTCGCTCAGGTTCACCGCCGGTCCTTTGCTTTCTTAGTGTGGTAAGGGCATAAAGCGCGTCAGATGTTGTATGTTGTGGACGTGCGGTTTTAAAAGCGTTAAGTCGTCATGAGAGTAAGAATTAAGTATATCCATAGCTTTCCTGGACATTCTTGCCCAAGTTTTGTCCCCAAGTACACTTGAGGCTTCTGTTCTTGGAAACTTTTGGAGCGATTATGAAGCACTTTTCTAGCTGATTTAGAGGAGAGGAGGGTGTCTTACAGGTAGTGTATTCAGTACTTTTGGTAATGTCTCTTAGTAACAAGAGGGTAAATGGTGTATTTAGAAGAGGGAAAGGAAGAAAAGTGCCTAGTCTCTAAAGTTTTATGGACTTTCTCTTAGCCCTGGGCACTTTTTTTTTTTGAGGAACAGAGAGAGCTTGTAGGTTGAAAGATTGCCATCAGTGTACTTGGAAAAACATTCTTTCCTCCTAGGGAAGTTTTTCAGAGATGTGTGACATTTGATGACTTTAAAAAGATGCTGCTTCAGTCAAAGCGATTTGCGGCTTGTTGTGCAAAAATTTAGATAAACTAAATTTCCTGTTTAGCTTATTTATGCAAAGCACCAACACTATTTTTATTTTTTATGATTCCTTAGGGTTTCAAAAGGCACTGAAGTTGTAGAGTTGTTGCTCACATAAAATAATACATAAAGAGGAAAAGAAAACACTTTCCTGGCTGAAGAATTTTGGTCCAACAGGTGATAGAGATTTTAGAGAGCAAAAAAATTAGTGTGTTATCTTACATTTTGAAACTTAAATAGAACCAGTGTCATTCTCTCCCTTTCCAGTTTTTAATATTATGTTGAGTACCAAGAAGTTCCTGTACTTCTTGAGAAGGAGAGAGATGAGATGAGTCCACTGGTTGTTTTTAAATTTAAATTTGTAGATGAGATACTGAAAGCTTGTATTCATTTCCTCCTCTTTCTGGGATTGCCTCGTTGTTTGTAGATTATGTATGTTTTTGCTTTGCTTTTTCTCCTTGGTTTTGCCCATCTTTAAAACATATTATTCTTCATTAGTACGTCATGAAATGGCTGATAAGGCAAAGGTTAGACTTTTCATTCTAGTTTGAAACACACCAGAATGTCGAATTTGTTTTTATTTTAATTGGATGGTGAAAATGAAATCAAGCAATAGAGTGTGACTCTTAAAACCACTTGTAAATTTAAATAACCATCCTCCTGTTACTTTGGGGAATTTCTGTCTTTTCCTTAAGTTAACCTCAAATTGTTTTAACTTTATTTACTAGAAATAGTGAGAAGATCATGACCTGTTAAGGAAAAAACAGCCTAGTACTGAAAATAGTAGTCATAGAATTCTGCAAAGTTTGTTGACTCTCAAAGTGAAAACCTTGAGTTGAAAGTTTAAGAGTGTGAAAAGTTTTCAGAAACTTTAGCTTAAGAAACAGCAGGGTTAGTATATTTTGAGATTCGTTTGCACTGCCAGATTATTCTTTAGTAAAGCTATTAAAAGGCATTGAATTAGAATGTTTGTCCTTGATGTTTCTTTGGAAGGGTGACAATGAATGAGATTGGGCGAGAAATGGTGCATGGTGATGATTTGTATGTTTTGTCTTTTGAGACTCTTAGTGGGGAGGTGAAACCATGGAATAGACTTATCTGGAGGTCTAACTTTTGCTATAATCTGGTCTGGTATGTCATTTCCCAACATTGCCACCTCCCTTAACAGAAGTGGGTACAGAAAGCCCTTGTAGGGTTAGACAAAAGGTTTGCAGAAGAGTTGATGAGCTCCTCATAGTAGCCATTTTTGTCTTTGTCATTTGGAAATTGTCCCTAAATTTTGTGATCCATTTCTGCTCTATAGATTGAATACTATGTTAATACATATTTTAGTTTCTAAAGTTCTTCCTTCACTCTACCAATATTACTGTATTTTGTGATCACCTTATTTCTACTGTGAATAATTATATAGATCATGATTAGGTCTCCCTTCCGCTTTTGTCTTTCCAGCATAATGTCCTAACCTTAGAGTACCTTAACAGAAGAACCGACCCCCATTCATTTCATTATATATTTTGGTTACTGTTTTTTTCCTTTTGCATACTTTATGATTTGTGGTCAAGTAGTACAGACTGTTCTAGATGTACATGCGCTATAGCTGCAGCACAGAATGGTGAAATTATTGTCAGCTAAATCTGTGTCAGATGTGTGGTGTGTGCTTGATATATAACATCTTTACTCTCCACAGAAACCCTATAAGATAGATATTAACTTCATTTTACATGTGAGGAATAGAGAGGTTAAGTTACTTGGCTAAGGTTTATTAGCAGCTGTATTGGAGCCTAGATTTGAACCCGGGTAGTCTGGCTTGTGGCACAGGTACCTGGCCATAGGTCAGAACTGTATTCTATATATATGGTTCTTACATCCTCCAATAGGAAAACTAATTCATTCATACCTTACAGGGTTGTTAGGAGGAAGAAATAAAATAATGCATATGACAGATCTTTGTAAAATAGTGAGAGTATATTATATATATATTGAATCATAAAATCATTCAACCATGTTTTCCCCAGGCCTGCTATGTACCAGATGTTGTGACAAGCATTGAAGATCTAAACTAAGTTCATCTTAGTTTTAATGATGAAACTGTAAATCCCAAGAAACCCCTGTATTAGTCCTATTACTGTAACAAATTACCACAAATTTAGTAGTTTGAAACAATGCTCATTTATTATCTTACAGTTCTAGAGGTCAGAAACCCAAAATAAGTCTTCACTGGGCTAAAAAATTTAAGGTGTCAATAGGACTAGTTCCTTCTGGAGACTTTGAGTTTGTCTCTGTTTCTGGAGGCTTCCTGCATTCTGTGGCCCCATCCTCACATCCCTACTCCAACCTCTTGCTTCAGTCCTCATGTCTGCTAATGACTAGTCTTGCCTCTTCTTATAAGCACTCATGTGATTACATTGGGTCTACCCAGAAAATCCAGGATAATCTTCCTAGCTCATAATCCTTAATTTAATCACATCTGCAGTGTCTTTTACCATGTAAGGTAACATATTTGGAGATTAGGATGCAGACACTTTTGGGAGAGGCATTATTCAGTCTGTACCTCCTCAGTCCTGGGTAAACTGGAAAGGTTGATGATCACTCTAAAGAAGAAAAAGGCTTAATCATTTAGATATTCTGAGTGTGTCCCCTAATTAATAAAATCTTGTGCATTCACCTTTAATAAGTGCTTAATTGTAAATTATATACATGTGCAAATATATTAGTATGTTAGTATACATAATAAATTAACACGTTAGATGTTTAAGAAAGATGAGATAAAATATTTTCTGTTAACATACCTTTTTGCTCTCATTAAAACAATTTTTAGTGAGAGCTATGTGATTGATCTACTAATTTTTACATCATAACATAGAACTTGAACTAGTTAGAAATCTTAGCCCTGTTATTGTTTTGTTAATTTGCACTTACTTATTATTGTCTTCACTGACATTTTTTTAAAGCTTCTACATGTTGTAAGGGTCAGTTTAATTAAAATGATCCCTACATCTACTTTACTGGGCACAGTAAACCTCAGTGAATCACAGTGTGCTGGAATTAAACCTTTTGTTTGTGGAACTTCCCCTTTTTCCCTGGGTTTCTGGATAATAGTCTTGCTCTTCCTTAGTATAGCCAGTTGCCTTTTCAGACCAACGATGAATCCTTATATTAATCTTAGTACAACGTAATTTGGTTTCTTTTTAGACTAAAGCAATCTATTCTTCCTTCACCCTAAAAGATCATCTTGAATAAATTCATAGACTAATGGGAAGAGCTTACTGTATAAACAGTTCTCATACTTTTGACAAATATAATAGATACTTACTAAGGTCTTTAGGAATATGAAAGGAATTGGTATTCTAATATGGTTCTATTAATAATTGTATATCCTTGCACAGGTTATTGCAGTGAGTCTCATTTCTGTCTGTGAAATGGTTTGCAGGATGGATACTTCAAGATATATTTTTAGGCAGAGGGAACATTCTTGTTGCATTATCTGGAGTATGAGTATACATGTGGAGAGATGGGAAGGGAGGCTAGAGCAAGGTTTTGGTTATAGTGCAGTTGAATTCTGATTTTTAACCTGATAGAGGATGAGCAAGTGAAGTAGTTTAAACACAGCAGGAACTTGAAGTCACATTGTTTTTTTTTTTTTTTAATTAGATTACTACTGAGGGGGGCCCTAAGTGTGTGTTGCTCACATGAGGGGAGATTTGATAGATGTCTAAATCGAGGTATATTGACCTTTTTGACTGTGATGATTTTATTGAGTATGTCAGTCCAGCTTCTATCAGTTGAAGAGGTTTATTTTTCATTTGTGGGTAAATGTCTGTACCGTTTATTTTGTATTTTCTCTGATATTTTTGCTGTTTTCTTGCTCATTTATTAATGAGCAGAAAAATACAAAGCTAGAAAATTGTATAAGCTGGTGTTTTTTTCTTTTGTAAATGATAAATAGAAACATTGAAAATCCCTATTTCTTTTATCTGGAGAAATATTTTTTGCTTGTTTTCTGTATCTGTTTCTTAACTTTTTAAAGACTTTGAATCTTTTTTTGTGTGAATGAATGTTTAAAATTAATAAAACAGCAAAATAACTCTTCCACTTCACATCATTTGATGGCTTTTTAAAAAATAGTTAATAGTTAAGTTAAAAACTTAATTTGAAAGACTGGGAAAAAAGTTTATCTTTGTTCTGGGATATACATTTCAAAGAAAGCATCTGGTACTTAAAAAAGATGTTAGGCCATTATCTGATACACAGTTATCAGATCCCTTCAGACAGATTGCCTTAATAGGAAAAAGTTTATGAAAGGTGTGAGGTGTTTGTATAAAACTTGAACATTTGTGCCCAATAAAAGATGAGAAATAATTTCTTTACATTATCATTTGAATTTTTAAAAGAGCTAGATGTATACATGTTGCCCCCCCTTTACATTTGAATATATATTGAAATGGAAGCAGATTGTAGGGTTGGCAGGCAATGAAAAAAACAAAAGCTATCAGCACTTACCTTTGAGCACTAGTTATTTCATTTTTCATTTCATGAACTTGTAAAAAATTCTTTCACTTTTCTCAACAATCTTGAGAAATGTCAGTATGTATAACTAGTACTCTTGTGCTTATAAATAAAAAGAAGAGAGAAACTTGTAAAAAATTTTAAGTGCTTTATTTTCCAAGCTTTCTTTAGGTAGAAGCATTTATACAAATGTAATACTTTTGTTTAGTAGTTTATACATAACTAGAAAGAAACAAAAACTCTTTACTGGAAACTTAATCATGTACTTGTTTCAGTTTGTAGTTTAGTGCCAGTTGTATGTTACCTGTTTTTTGAGCCTGTATTTTAAAGTAGTTTGAGAAGTAAAATTGCACATGTCACAAGGAATGGGAAATTGCTTTTGAGTATTTCCAGTACAAGAATGTTAATCCCTTGGGATGAACTTGTTTCATTAATGTAGATTTTTTTGAAAGAAAGTTTGGTTTTATTTTATAATGAGTTGCTAGGTAAAGTTATTTTATATTTTACATAAAAGATGCCTAGCTTTGTTTTGAAAATTCATAGGTACTAAGCTAACTTTTTTATTGTTATGTAGTATTTGTTATTTACTGGGAGAAAATATTTAAATTACTAAGAACAGTGCCTCAGTCATAGGTAAGTGCAATTGTGTAAGTTATTTATTCACTTTGGATATTCTGTTAATTTGTTGAGTAGAAGTTAGGTGGCTTAAGTATCAGAGTTAGAAATAGGAACCCATAAATGCATTAAAAATATTTGGTTACCTACAATGTATTTGGTATAGCCAGGGGTCAGAAGAAGCATGAAGCTGATGTAATGGACAGGGTGTAAGACTAAGAGCTCTAGTGTAGTCCATTCTTTGAATTACCAATAGTAAACATTTATTGTGTACTTATTTCTATTCAAAGTGCTTTATATATGTTAATTTTATCCTCTTAACAGCTCTTTTGAGATAGATACTCTTTTACAAATGAAAAAGGGGGGGAGGCGCCGCAAAGAAGTTAATCAACTTGCCCAAGTTCTTACAGTTGGTAAGCAACAGAACCAGAACCTAAGTAGGCCAAATTCTTTAGTCTGTGTTCCCTTATCTGCTCTGCTACTCTGTCTGGTGGATGAATATTCTTGGTCAAGTTTCAACATTTCAGGATGTGCCAGTTTTTCCTTCTGAAAATGACAGTTCCTGGATTGGCTTAGGAGAGAATGGACATGAGAATTATTCATGTAGCTTTTAAAAGAAATACCCATGCCTAGGATTCTTAGCTTGGACATTCTAAATTTGTATTACTTTTTTGTTCATTCAAGTCAGTATTAATGAACTAGATGAATTCTGAGATTTTTTTGTATGTCTAATACTCTAACATAACTTCGTTAGTGAACAATACAGAAAGCTGAATTGTATATTAGGTGCTTAAAGAAGGGAAAAATTAGGGCTGGAGGAAAATGATGTGTGATTCATAATCTTTGCTGCTGTGGAAGGACCTCTTTGTGAGCTGAAATAAGTATACTGGTGTTGGTCATCAATAATGACTGTGTGTGTGTGTGTGTGTGCACGTACATATGAGCATGTGTGGACACCTGTCTGCTTGTTTGCCTGTGTGGGCAGATGGCATTTAATTGTCAAAGAGAAAGACTGTTGTGAGTAAAAGAAATAATGTGTTAGATTTGGGTGACAGTGGTAACAATCAAGTAAACCTGAAGAAGAAATAAGAGATACATTTTGGAGATGATGATGGATTTTGCAAGCTATACCAAAGAAAAATGTTTCAAGAATGTTATTTTGACATCATTGTGCATTACAGAGGAGGGAGACTTAGATGTGATTTGGGCTCCACATCTATAGATTCAACCAACCTTGGATGGAAAATATATTAAAAATCCTCAATAAAAATAATAAAACAACAATAAAAATAACACATAAAAAACAATGCAGTATAACAACTTTTACATAGCATTTACCTTATAGGTATTGTAAGTAATCTAGAGGCGATTTGAGGTACATAGGAAGATGTGTGTGGGTTATCAGCAAATGCCTTTTTACATAAGGAATTTTGGTTTTGGAGCTTGGGGTCCTGAAACCAATCCCCTGTGGATTGCACGCTCATGGGACCCCAGGGACCATCAGTGTAATAAACAGCAATTGGAGTAATTGAGATTTGGCAGTAGAAATGGAAAACAGGGTACATTGATTAGAGATTTTCAGGAAATAAATGATCTGGTGTGTTGATAGATTGGCAAGCTGGTAGTATAGTGTAGTTTGATACAGCATTGGGTTAGGATTCACAAGAACTGGGTTTTAATTTGCCTCTCACCAGTTCTTGTTCAACACCCCATTTCTGTTATCCATCTTAGTATAAAGAGATACTAGGTTTCTGTTTGCGGCATTGGATTCTGGTGGTCAGAACAGAAAAAAAGTAGCTACTTTCTTGGAGTATGATGTAATTAAGAGAATAAATTCTAGACCCTAAAATTGTGAATCTCGAAAAAAGTTCAAAGCAAAAAGTTAAGTTTTTAAGGTTTTTCAATTTTTTTTGGATTTGGGCAACTAGAAGAATTGGTTTTGAAAAAGAAATGGAAGAGTGGGCAAGTAATTAGAAAGGGAAGGAACTGCTAGTTGGAGGTAAGTGGAGTATGTGAGTATATATTGCCACTGGATAGGCAACTAAAATGCAGACTTTGGTGCAGATGAGATTTAGGCTGGCATTGTACACAGGGAATTATTTTTGAAATGGAACATTGGACTTTTGAAATAGAACATTGAACTTCCAGGGATAATTAGAATAAAGAAGAGTGAGTACCAAGCACAGTAAAGCTCTGAAAAGAAGGAGAGAACTGTTTGGAAAGGAAAGATGGAAAGGGATTTAGGAGGTCTTGGTCAGTGGTATAAAATGTCTTGGATACGATAAAAGAATGTGAAAACTGAGAAAAACTTCTTTGCAAAAAAGGGAAGTAATTGACAAGCCTTTGGGAGTAGAAATAGAGGACATTTGGAGAGTTGGTAGGTATAAGTTCTCACTTATTTGTTTGGTGGCCAGGAGAGATACAAGAATACTTAAACTAACAAACATACAAACAAACCAGTTAAGGGCTGGAATAGCCTCATACTTGTATCCTTAAACCCATTCTACAAGTACCTCTAGATTTGTCTTAACTGACACAATTTTGATTATGGCAGTCTCTCAATAAAACATCTTTAAAATTTAAATTCTTACATTAAAAGTGTGAAGTATGGTTCAGACCTACTGTTGTAGCTTCATTTTCCCCTGTTTAAAAATAGATTGATTCTATTCTCTGTTTATAGATTGTCTATTTTAGCATGGTTAATCTACTGGCCTGGTAGTATTTACTTGGAGACTGATTTCAAATAGAAAATGAACAAAAGTATTGTGTCTTGTTTTATAGGCTAAATATACCTTAACTAACTTCTTAAAATATATTGTTATCAAGTGAGTTTAGTATATGATTATTTCTAGCAGCCTTGAGGACAAATCATAATGGCTGAAATTTTAATGATAGGTTGAGATATCAAAACAGAACATGCTATGTTTTTGAGTAAGTGCATCCTCATGTTGGATCAATGAAAGTAGAGACCAGTTTAGTGACATAATCTTCTAATAGCATTTGATAACATGGAATATTTAAGCTAAGAGCATCCAAGACCTGTCCTACATCAGAGTGAAGATTAAAGATCATCAGATCTATTGAAATTCAAAGATTTGATTAGAAGCAGGCACCAGAGCAGAGCTTTCTTCAGTTAAGCTTACAGTTCTGTGTGATTTAGCTGTGCACTGCTGAAGCAGCCAAATAGAATAAAAAAATGGAAGGAGAAAGGGGCCCTGTGAGCTCTTTCTTACTAGCAGATAGAGCAAGCACAAGAGAAGCAACCTTAAAAGAACTCTAGACTGATACATGGTTAAGAAGAACATCTTTTAATAAAACATTGTGATTGAAAGAAAATAGGTGCTTATTAAGCAAAAGCACTGAAGCCCAGTGATCTTTTGCTTTTATTTTATTACTAATGTGTTTGAGCAACATGGCTTCCATATTCATTTATTTACCATAAGTCTCTCAGTATTTTTGTAGAATTTCTATAATTTTTTTTTTTTTTAATTTCTAGGCAGTAATGTTCAAAAAAATATAATCTTCATGGTTACTTTAACTATACTGCCCCAGTTGAATGGCTGGTACTATATTTCTGTACAAGAGATTAGATTTGAAGTTATATTAAGCAATTCTTTACTGCCCAGTTCAATCCTTTTACCCGAAAGTCTTCCCTGATTCTCCTTTTCCTAAACTTGATTTTTTTTCTTTTTGAGACAGAGTCTTGCTTTGTTGCTTGGGCATGAAGGCAGTGGTGTGATCATAGCTTACTGCAACCTCCAACTCCTGGGCTCAAGTGATCCTCCTGCTTTAGCCTCCTGAGCAGCTGGGACCACTGGTGCATACCACTATGCCTGCATAAGTTTTTATGTTTTGTAGAGACAAGAGTAGCTTGCTAGGTTGCTCAGGCTGGTCTTGAGTTCCTAAACCTCAAGTGATCTTCCTGCTTCAGACTCATAAAGTGCTAGGATTACAGGTGTGAGCCACTACATCTGGGTCCCACGCTTCTATTCAAAACTTTTACAAACCATAATCAAAGTAGGCACTCAATAGATCATTATTGTGTTGGCAACAGGGAAGTAAGTTCTCTGCCAAGGGGGTATTTTTTGTGAGAAACAAAAATAATCAATTTCTGTTCAATGTGTGTGTGCTCAGGTGGAGATACTGAAAGGGCTACTTGAATTTAGAGTTGCCCTCAAAGAAAAGAAGAATTACAAGGATTTAGTTAGGTTTTGGATAGTGGAGAGAGGGTGTAGGGGCAGAACATTCCTGAAAGAGATAATAGCATGAGCCAGAGATTTGGAAGCATGAGCACATAGTAGTTCTGTTCAGAAAACTAACTACAGGTAGTTCCTTGTCACTGAAGCATAAAGTAGAAGGCAGGGCATGACAGGGAATATGAAGCTGAACACTTACACAATAGAAGACCTTTAGAGATTTTTAAATATGTAGAGAGAAGCTTGAATTTTGTCATGTAGGTAATGGGAGCCCCTAACAGGTGAATGACAGTCTGATATTTATTGTTGGGTTTTTGACAATGGTGTGAAGGATTTATTTGCAAAGATAGCAAGACAGGAATTACTAAGATCTGTTAGGAGGTTGCTCTAGGTAAGAGATGAGGGCAGTCATAATGAAGTTTGAGAAAAGCTTTTAAGGGAGTTTGGAATAAAATAAACTGGAGATGATAAAGGGAGAGCCAGACAAGGGAGTAGGCACACATGTATTTCAGGTTTCTAATGTGACAACTAGGTGGATAGAAGTACTGCATTGTAGGACCTCAGCATGTAGAAGGAAAAGATTTGGAAAAGGAAGATAATCTGTTCAATTTTAGATTTAGTTGTTTTTGAGGTATTTTGGAATGTAAAAGAGAGCTCCAACTTTTAAATGAGCTTTATTCATTCACATCATTAAGATAGTGGGTCATTGAAGGGTTTTAAGGAATGGGCCAGTTAGGAGAAGATGTTAAGGGGGTAAAGATAAAAGTTTTGATAGCCATCACCTAAAAACCATGGGAGTAGATGAAGTCTCCCGTATATAATGTAAAAGAACAATTCAAAACAGAGTCCTGGGAGTGTCAGAATTTAAATATTGAACAGAAGAAGCATGTCAAATGGGACTGAGAAGAAAGAGCCAAAAAGATGAAGCGGAATTGTATAATTTGACAAATCATAGAAGGAGTGGGTTTCAAGTAAAAGCAGTCGTCAAAGGTGCTGCATGGAGCAGGGAAATCAAAAAAGGTAAGTTCTGCCACACTGTACCAGTGTCAGTGGTATATTGAGGGCAGAGACTATATTTCGGTGGGCTGAGGACTAAATAGAAGGTGAAGTAGTTGAGATACACTACTCTGAAATTTGTTAAGTGAAAGTAGGTAGAAAAATAAATAGTAGTTGGTAACTAACATTTGAGGTAGGCTTTTTAGCTTAGTTGTTCTTGGGCTACTTTTTGCCTTATGATATTTAAGACAATAGGATCCTATAGGCATTTTGATAGTTACATTTGAAGTGATAAATTACTTTGGGAAGAATTAATATCTTTACATTTTTTGTTATAATCATTACATCTGTGAACATACTATATGTATTCTTTAGAGTTAAAGCAATTTTCTCTACACATCAGAGTAGAATTATTTTTCTTTTCTTTATAAGTTAATTTCTAAGTTATTTTTTGTTGTTACTGCTAAAAGATTTTATTTTTTATTTGGCTATTGGAGAAGAAAATATGGAATTTTTATTTTCTGTATTTTAAAATTGAGATAATTTACATACAATCATGTATATAGATCTTAATGATATACTTGGATTGGTTTTGACAAATGCGTATACCTCTGTAACCCATACCTCTGTAACCCATACCTCATCAAGATATAGAATGTTCTGCTTTGGGAATGTTTTGCCTGGAGGAGGAGCCGCATGTGGCCTTCTGGTAGTTCTAGGCCTTTCCTGGACCAGCCTGATGTGAAAATTGACCAAGGAGTGGGTCCATTGTGAAGAAAGAGGCTGAGAGGAACATGGCATCACAGACATGTTTTCACTTAAATTTCACTGACATGGAGAAAACTTAATGTGAACGGAAACAACTCAGGGCATTTTTTTGGCAAGGCTTAGTAAAAGTAATCTGGAGCTTCACCCACACCAACATTCAGAACATTGGTGATTACTATGACCTGTACAGAAGGGAGAAGTTTGCACTTTGGCTTGATTGGTCCAGTATATATGTAACATCATGGAGAATTAAAATGGAAGTATGGGAATGTTATTGAGCTTAAATAGTCTATGAATTGTTTAGATCCTACCTCTAAAAGATGGTTTCTCAGGCCTCTCTCTGAAGAAGCAGAGAAATTACTAACTGATAAAGGAAATCATGGCGTTTTCCTTATATGAGAGAATTGGAGCCACCCTGAAGATTTTGTTCTTTCGGTGTACATAGCTGATGACAGGGGAGGGCAGTGACGTATGTCATGATTCACTGTTAGGAACTGAAACATAATATTAGGGGAGGAGAATAGTTTTGATTCTTTGCGATCTTGTGGACCATTAGAAGAAGGTCTTTGTCATGGAAACATTGGGCACAGTATTACATCTAAAGCAGCTCCTCAACACAACCCATATTAATGCTATTGAAAAAGAAAGCAGGTTTCATGAACTAAGTTAATTAGCTGAGACTACAGATAAAGTCACACAAAGCTTTTGAGAAGAATTGAGTCAGTACAACAAGAGTGCAGATTTCTCTGTAGCTGAAAAGAGGGTCAAAGGCAAAAAAATGAAAACAGATATAAAAATATCCTGTTTGATCAAACCAGGGTTGTCCTATATGACGGTGATCCCAGTGAGCCTATTTCAGATTACATCAGTACAAATATAATCATACTTGAATTTAATACTAAGCGCTATAATTCAGAGCCCCAAAAGAGTTTTATTGCCTTGCAACACTGCCTGCACAACATGGCTTTCAGTGAGTGGTATTCTAAAAGAACACCTGGGTGATTGTCATGACAATAAAAGAAGTAGAGAGGAAAGAACAAATGTGTCATTACTGGCCTGATGACTATGTCCTAAAAGAAAATTGGGTTGTGTATTGGGAACATTGAAGTTGTGCTGCTTATAACTACATATTAAGAGAGCTTAAACTATCAAAGGCAAGACAAGGGAATACAGGAAGAATGTTCTAGTGGTACCATTTTCACACCAGGCCAGACATGGAGTGCCCAGTGACCCTGGGAATGTGCTGGACTTTTTGGAGGAGGTCTTCTGTAAGTAGAAAAGTATCGTGTATACAGTTCTGGTCATGGTACACTACAATGCTGGAATTGCCCAGACAAGGACATTCATTGTGATCAATACCCTTAGTGACATCATCAGAAAGGTGTTGACTGTGATATTGATTTTTCCAAAACCATACATACGGTACAGTCTCAGAGGTCAAGGATGATCCAGACAGAAACATAGTACTGATTTTTCTTATTTGTTTTTTTAATTTTATTTCAGGTACATTGATAGCACAAAGAATTAGGTTACCCTTTTTGCATTTGTTAGGTAAAGTCCCTCTTAGTAATTGTGTCCTGTCCCCAAGAGGTGTGCCACGCACCGTAACACCAATCCTCTTCCCTTCTCCCCTCTCCCTGCTCTCTCATTCTCCTACCTCCCACCTTGAATTGATCTGAGTTTTTCTCTTGTGTGATGTATTAGATCATCTTCTGGCTTCATATTAGAATTGAGTACATAGGATTCTTACTTCTCCATTCTTGTGATACTTTACTAAGAAGAATGTTTCAGCTCTCTCCAGGTTAATACAAAAGATGTAAAGTCTCTGTCTTTTTTAATGACTGAATAGTATTTGTGGTATACAGATACCATAGCTTGTTAATCCATTCCTGGGTTGGTGGGCATTTAGTTTGTTCCCACATTTTGGCGATTGTAAATTGAGCTGCAATAAAACACTCCAGAGCAAATGTCCTTATGATAAAATTTTTTTTTTCCCCCCTTCTGGATAGATGCCTGGTAATGGGATTGCAGGATCAAATGGGAGTAGTTTGCAGTCCCACCAACAGTGTAAATGTGTTCCCTTCTCCACATCCACTCCAGCATCTGCAGCTTTGAGACTTTGTGATGTTGGCCATTCTCACTCAGGTTAGGTGATATCTAGGGGTAGTTTTGATTTGCATTTCTCTGATGATCAGGGACGATGAACATTTTTTCATATATTTATTAGCCATTCATCTTACTTCTTTTGGAAAAAGTTCTATTCATGTCTCTTGCCCAGTGATATGTGGGATTGTTGGGTCTTTTTTGATTGATTGAGTTCTCTGCAGATTCTAGTTGTCAAGCTTTTTTCCAATTCATAATATGCAAATAACTTTTCTCATTCTGAAGGTTGTCCATTTGCTTTGGTTGTTTCCTTAGCTGTACAGGAGTTTGTCAATTTGATGAATCCACTTGTTTATTTTTTCGTTGTTGTTGGAATTGCCATGGAAGTCTTCTGCATAAGATCTTGCCCCAGGCCAATATCTTCAAGTGTTTTTTTCCACACTTTATTCTAGGATTTTTATTTCATGCTTTAGATTTAAATCTTTTATCCAGCTTAAATCAATTTTGGTAAGTGGTGAGTGATGCAGGTCCACTTTCAGTCTTTTACATGTGGTTATCCAGTTTTCCCAACACCATTTATTGAATAGGGGTTCTTTTCCCCACTGTATATTCTTATTTTGTTTATCAAAGATCAGGCAGCTGTAAGATGTTAGTTTCATCTCATGTTTTTCTGTTTGGTTCCAGATGTCAATGTATCTATTTTTGTGCCAGTACCATGCTGTTCTGATCACTATGACCTTGTAGTATAGTTGAAAGTCTGGTAGGTTAATACTCCCGGCTTTATTTTTATTACTAAGAATTGCTTTGGCCATATGGGGTTTCATCTGGTTCCATACAAAACGAAGAATCATTTTTTCCAAATCTTAAAAGTATGATAATGTTTTTTTAATAGGGATTGCATTGAATCTGTAGATTATTTTGGGAAGCATAGACATTTTGATAATGTTGATTCTTCGCAGCTATGAGCAAGGTATGTTCTTCCATTTGGTAATATCGTCTGCTATTTCTTTTCTTAGGGTTTGTTAATTTTCATTGTAGAGGTCCTTCACCTCTCTTGTTTAGTATCTTCCTAGGTATTTCATTTTGTGGGGGGCTACTATGAAGGAAATTATGTCCTTGATTAGCTTCTCATCTTGGCTGTTATTGGCATATATATTGGCATATTGACATTGATTTTATATCCTGAGACATTGCTATATTTTTTGATCACGTCCCAGAGTCTTATGGTTGAGTCTTTGGGGTTTTTTAAGGATAAAATCATATTGTCGGCAGAGAGCGAGAGTTTAACCTTTTCTGCTCTGCCCCCATTTGGATGCCCTTTATTTCCTTCTCTTGCTTGATTATATTGGCTAGAACTTCCAGCACTATGTTGAATAGTTGTGGTGATAAAGGACAACCTTGTCTGGTTCTAGTTCTAAGTGGAAAAACTTTCAATTTTACTCTGTTCAGTATAATATTAGCTATGGGTTTGTTGTAAATGGCTTTGATCAGTTTACAAAATGTACCACCTATATCTAAATTCTTATGTGTTCTAATTAGAAAAAGGATGTTGAATTTTATCGAGTACTTTTTCTGCATCAATTGAGAGGACCATATGGTCTTTGTTTTTGCTTTTGTTGATATGGTGAATTACATTTACGGACTTTAATATGTCCGTAAACCAGCCTTGTATCTCTGGGATGAAACCTACTTGATCATGATCAATGACCTTTTTAATATGTAGCTATAATCTATTGGCTAGGATTTTATTGAGAATTTTTGCATCTATGTTCATTAGTGAAATTGATCTCAAGTTCCCCTTTTTAGTTGAGTCCTTTCCTAGTTTTGGTATCAGGATGATGGTTGCTTTGTAGAACAAGTTGGGGAAGATTCCTTCTTTCTCAAGTTTTTGGAATTATTTCTGCAGCATGGGTATAAGCTCTTCTTTGAAGATTTGATAGAATTCTGGTGTGAAGCCATCTGGACAAGGGCATTTTTTTTTTTTTTTTTTGGCTGGGTTTGAATCCACCACCTCCAGTATATGGGGCTGGCAGCCTACTTCTTTGAGCCACAGGTGCTGTCCGACAAGGGCTTTTTTTTTTTTTTTTTTTGAGATAGAGCCTCAAGCTGTCACCCTGGATAGAGTGCTGCGGCATCACAGCTCACAGCAACCTCCAATTCCTGGGCTTAAGCAAGTCTCTTGCCTCCGCCTCCCAAGTAGCTGGGACTACAGGCGCCCGCCACAAGGTCCGGCCATTTTTTGGTTGCAGCCGTCATTGTTGTTTGGCGGGCTGGGTCTGGATTCGAACCCTCCAGCTCAGGTGTACGTGGCTGGTGCCTTAGCCTGTTGAGCCAAGGGCATTTTTTTTGTTGGGAGATTTTTTATTGTTTCTTTGATATCAGGTCTTAAAATTGGTCTGTTTAAGAGATCTATTTCTTCTTGGTTAAGTCTAGGGAGAGGGTATGATGCCAGGTATTGATCCATTTCCTCTACCTTGTCAAATTCTGGGCAGATGAGCTCTTGTATGTATCTCCATGGCATCTGTTGTTATTTTCCCTTTATCATTTCTGATTGAGGTTATTAGAGATTTTAGTTTTCTGTTTCTAGTTAATCTGGCCAAAGATTTATCGGTTTTATTTTTTTTCAAAAATAAATGTTTCTCTATGGAATACTATTCAGTCATTAAAAAAAATAGAGACTTTACAGCCTTTGTATTAACCTGGATGGAAGTGGAACACATTATTCTTAGTAAAGCATCTCAAGAATGGAGAAGCATGAATCCCAT
>CAUYON010184330.1:0-12114 GCA_963573935.1 Arctocebus calabarensis | reverse complement strand
TTTTATGACTGGGGAATTTAATCCATTTATATTTAAAGTAATTATTGAAGGTGAAGAACTTACTATTGCAATTTTATTGTTTTCTGTTTTCTCTCATACTTCTTTTGCTTCCTTTTTCTTCTCTTGGCCTGTCCTCTGTGTTTTGTTAATTTTTAATAGTGATACACTTGATTCCTTTCTCTTTATTTATCGTGTACTTTCTAATAGAAAATTGTTTATGGTCAGCATGAGGCTTACTTAACACAACTTATAGTTATAATAATATATTTTAAGCTGATAACACTTTGATAACATACAAAATCTCTAGACTTTTACCCCCAAACACTATTATTGATGTTATAATTTTTTATATCATTTATCTATTAACAATTTTTGTAGTTATAATTATTAACACTTTATGTCCTTTAACTTTAAATTAAAATGATTTACAAAGCACCATCACAGTATTACAGTACTCTATATTTCACTACATTTACATTTACCAGTGAATTTTATAATTTCATATGTTTTTGTGTTACTATTCCTAAGAAAGTACAGTTTTGTTAAAATGACCATGGTAATTCTTACGAATGTATATAGTTGGCCTAAGCTTCAAGTGGAGTGACTGTGGACCAATAATCAAAACACTACAGGTATATACATACATTCCCATTTATGGTCTGGTGAAGGTAAGAGGGATTTGTCATTAGCCCTCTAATGGGTATTAATACAATGCAATTCTCATAAATCCATGTGATAGGCACAATTTATATTTGTTCTTTCCTTTTTCTTCCACAGTCACATTGCTTCTAATCTCTATCTCTGACATCCCATTTCCTCTTAGTCTGTCTAGTATAGAAATTATTTTCCACCTTCCTCCAGGTACCGACTTTTAACTACTACCAAAATTCTCAAATACATTTCCTTTCATCGAGTGTGGTATTATCAGTATTGTGTATTAAAAAGGCTATGGAGGCTTGGCGCCTGTAGCTCAAGTGGCTAAGGTGTCAGCCACATACACCAGAACTGGTGGGTTCGAATCCAACCTGGCCCACCAAACAATGATGACTGCAACCAAAAAACAGCTGGGTGTTGTGGTGGGCGCCTGTAGTCCCAGCTACTTGGGAGGCTGAGGCAAGAGAATCGCTTAAGCCCAGGAGTTGGAGGTTGCCATGAACTGTGATGCCACAGCACTCTACCCAGGGTGATAGTTTGAGGCTCTGTCTCAAATAAATAAATAAATAAAAATTAAAAAGTCCATGGTCTCTGCATTCAAAGCCAGGTCTTCTATTTGCTGCCTCTATGAATGGAGACAAGTCATCCCTTGGAGCCTCCGTCTCTTTGTCTGTGTAACAGCATAATATATCCCTTTGCAGTATTACTGCATTAGTAAGATGGAACACATCAGAGAATGAACCTGGTACACAGTATTCATTATTTAGGAGATATGTTGAAGACGAAGTCTAAATTACTTGTGAGTATTTCGTTTCCTGAGAGTCTTGTGCTTTATTTGGATAAATAAGAATGTTGTATTTTGAATGAGCTGATTTTAACTCAATTTAAAAATCTGAAGTGTAAAATTTCCTTTATTTGAGGGATAATATCCAGAGACGTGACAAGAAGTAGGCACAGAAGACTCTAGGGCGGCGGTTCTCAAACTGTGGGTCATGACCCGCAGGAACAGTGTTAAAGGGTTGCGGCATTAGGAGAGTTTAGAACCACTGCTCTAGGGTAACAACCGACATTTTATACTTTTGTTTGAGAACTGTCATCCCACTGGGATTTCTAAATGTTAACTATCATGAGGTTGCAAATTTCCCCACATAGTACTCAGCTGGTAAATAAAATTTAGCTTAAGTCTTGTGTAATTTATCCAATCTTACCTAATTTATCCTTGCCTCTCTCATATTGCAGGGAAGTATAATATGAAACACAGGAACATTCACAAACATACATGCACACACACACACACACAGAGAAAGTGCAATAGGTACAATTTGATAAACTAAAATGGCCAAATAATTTTTGCTATTAGTTTATGCAGTCTGATTTATTTGTGATTTTTTTTTATTATTGAATCATAGCTGAGTACATTAGTGCAATCAAGGGGTACAATGTGCTGGTTTCATATACAATCTGAATATTTTCATTAAACTTAGCATAGCAATTCATGGCATTTTCTTAGTTTATGAAGACATTTGTATTCTGCATTTAGTAAGTTTCCCCTGTACTCTTCTAAGATGCATCTTATTTGTGATAGTTCATATTCAAATACCACCTCGGGCTTTTTTCCAGCATAGAATCTGCATAGGAAGCCTTCATAATCCTGCTGTGGGAAGTATATACTGGCTATTGTTCCCAGAGAGGAGATTAGGGAAGAATTTATTCTTGGGCTTTCTGCAGATGAAGTTAGTGGCTGCCGCAATCTGTGATCTATTTTCTCAGAGGCATCACATCACTTTCCCTCCCCTCCTAGGTAAGGCCAGCACTTCCTAATTCCTTGAGGTCTGACCCAGGTTATCTACGACACTGCTTTCAGTTATAGGGTAGCCTCCTTCCCACTTCAGTGAAATCCTCAGTAAACTTTCAGACAGTACCGTCAGATTTCATACATTCCTCCACAGAGCTTACAAGAACTTCTGGATGTCATTCATGTGACTCAGTTGCTGAAGGAGACCTGCAGGCCTTCCTTCCGCCTCGCCATGCCTCAGTGCACATTTCACTCTCATGGGGAGACAAGGGTGGGGAAATTCATTCTCCCCACAGCAACCCAAACAGAAATGGAACATTAGCACTTCTTCCTTTAGCTTTGCCCTCAACTTGTCAGAGGCACCAGACTCCTGAGACTGAAGTCCGGCAAAACACTAGAGGCGGCAATAGCAAGTCCTCTCTCTGCCTTCTTGAAAATCCCCATCCTCAACTCATACTCCACTTGGCAGGAGTCAGTTTTCCAGGTCCTCTTTCTACTCTTCTACTCTACAATCCGTGGGAAGCAATAAGAGGTGCTCTCTTTTTTCCCTGTTTCCTGACTGAGACACTCACTTATATCCCACCCTGTCTTTCTGAAATAACATCCATACTCTCTGCCTCTCTCATGTTTGCCAAAAGGAAATAAGATCATTAAATAGCGAAAGAAAGACACATGAAATTTCAGAAATTTAAAGCTCATTACATAAGTTTCATTAATTAATCGACTATAACCTGATTATATAAAAACAAATTTGGTAAATATTGATAGAACTGACATAGCAAAAAAAATTTGGATTTCCTTGTTTGTGGTTAATAAAGACACTTAATCCATGTTTATTTGTGTCAGAAAAGGACAATCCAAAAGAAAATCTTAACAATGCCTGCATTGATAGCTGCAGGCTATCATTATGATGGCTGCAATGGAGCACATAGGTAAGAAAACCTAGATCTGCAAAATATATCTGACTCACCTTGCCTGTGTAACTGGAGTTTGTTAAATATGTCACTGGCAGGTACTGGTTATAAACCTGCTTAGCAGATGCAGAGCAAAGAAAGGATGCAGGTGGTTGTTCTCCATCGCATGGTAAGACTTCCAGCCTTTCTCCCTGCCCAGCAACCACATGCTTACCATATCATATGTATCACATAACAGAGCACCAATAAAAACCACAGGAACGTAATCGGTGATGCACTGCCCACTTCTCCCACCTTCTGGGTACATATGTCTGCCTGTTAGAAAATGCATGTGGACTGCGCCTTATGTAAGTTCATGACACATTCTTGTTCTTGTTCTGAACCCAATCTGTGTTCTTGAGCTTAAGTCTTCAACCGGGCACAGAATCAATCTAGCCACAATTTCCCTAAGCTCTAGTGCTCACTCGGCCATCATTTGATCAATATGTGGTTGGAAATAAGATCAGTGTAAAACATGAATATAGTGTGTGAGCAATATATATATATATGTATATGTATATACACACATGCATTTTTATGTTTAATTCATATATGCTACATGTACACAGGTAAAATGGGCATTTATAAAATGTGCATATATTTTACAAAGTATATATAATGTACAAATACCTGCATAATATATGTAATATATCATATACGAATGTTTATATTAATATATAGGCATATATATTCATTATTTTTCATTGTTCTTTCTTATCATCCTGTATCTTGGAAATAGAAGGCTGAGTAATTTGAATTTAAAGCATCAAACTGAGCAAGAATAAGGGGGTAAAATATCAACTTTCAGATATATCACCTCTTGTCAGTCAGTCTGTTCCACAAAATAGTAGGATGTAACAAAACAATGGTGGACTCTGACAGCTCTCCCAAATATGACAGATATCTTTAAAATGTTGGTTTTTAAGAAAAAAATGATTTTATGAGCAAGAAATATATCTTGCACTTATCCTTGGATTTTTATTTCGTTTTTAGGAGAAACTTGACACTGAATGTAACAGGTTGAATTAATTTTACACAGTTGTTTTAGCTCTTCATGGCCAGTGACCACAGTGATCTACCTGACAAACATTTCCTCACCTATTGTTCATAATCCTTATTTGAATAGAAAAGCTATCCCTTTTAGCAATAACTTTTGAATTAGTCCTTAAAGAAAAAAAAGTAAATTAGAAAGTGTTTTACTTATTGTTATTATTTTTTTTTGCTATGAAATTTTCATGATTAAATTCTTTGGAGTTTTAATATTTATGACTTCTAAAAAAATAATTAAAAGTAACCTAAATGGAAATGATTTTAGCTCTTAGAAGTGGGCATGAGTATGCTGTTGGCAAAGTCATGTGCCAAAGGAAAAATCTCATTCACACTCTTTAAAACATGTTTTCGATGGCCACTGAGGAGGATTGCTTCTTGTTCTAGCTAATAATTTTTAAGAATCCAATTATGTAATAATTTAAAATAATATTTCATAACATATAATACTCTGTTAGGATGAAAGACCTTATCATATACATAAAATAAATTATAAAATTAAATATTGTCATTGGATAATATGGCAAAATAAAGTATCTAACTTAAAATGTTTTAGAAAGTTTCACCTGCATAATTTCATGAAGTGAACTAAAAAGATGAAGTAACTATGATCACGCTTTTTATTGGCTGATGATTTTCAAGTATAGGTTTGCAAATGAGATGCCAAATAAAGTAACACATGAATCATTCAATTTGTTGTTTTAATTATCAGTTATCAAATTCTCCCTCATCACAAGTAGGAAGAATATCAGGTGAAAGGAAGAGAATACTCAGCTTTGGATGAGGTGACCTTTGAAGAATGTGTGGGAGACAGTTATAGGGAAAGCACTATTCAACAAGATCCCAAATTCTTTCTTTAAAATGTTTTTAAGTAATTAATTTTATTTATAATTAAAACATAATAATTATACATATTTATGGGTATCACAGCCCACCGCCGCCACCACTTGTCAGGGCCCTGGACTGGCCAGTTCTCCAGCCCGGCTTAACTAGGTTCCGGACGCGGACCGTGAAACTACCTTACTCAGGAACAATTTCTCTTAGGTGCCTGGAGGCTATCTACTCTAGCAGGAGAGAGAGAGAGAGAAAGAGAGAGAGAAAAGCGGTCTTAGAAGAGATATATCTTAGTCTTTAGCAGAGCTTGGTAATCAGCAGAGAGACGCAGTGCTGGGGTTCTGCAGACAGGAGAGGAGACAGAGTCAGAGTAAGTGGTCCATGATAGAATGCACATGCTCCCCACTGCCTTCTCCTCCAGCCTGATATAAGGCTGAGCTAGTGCCTCTCAACACCACAGGTGTAGAGACTGCCGATTCACCACTGCTCTCATCTCGCGAGCTCTCATGCTTGGGAGGAGAGCCAAATCCCTCTCCATGCCCTTTCTACCCAGGTATTCCATTATTGAGCTACACAGGTATTTCTTATACCTCTCACTCCTCCTAGCCATAGGCTATGCAGGCTGCGACATATAGGGTATAATATGATGTTTTGATCCATGTATAAATCTTGTACTATTGTTATTGGAATTTCTCTCCTCAGTAGGTCCTTGGTCTCAGAGATTCGAGGAATGAACCCATGGACCACAGATCAGTGGTAAGACACAATTGTATTAGAAAGGAATGCAGAAGGACTAAAAAGCACCAGAACTGCTGGCAGAAGGAAAGACCCAAGCGGGAAGTCTCTACATGAGCTGATTGGCTAGTGGTATTAGGTCTTGGGAATCACACCTGGCCAGGAGTTGGCAAATGGAAACATTTAATGAGTTAAATGTTAATGAGTGTTATCGCAAACGGATGAATACAGTCCCTCCCACTTGGGGCAAAAGGTCATGGCGTTCCCTTCATGAAATTGCCCAGGCCTAGGAAAACTTGGGTTGCCTGTCCAGCCTTGAATGGGGGAACCCTGTATCATTATCAGATCAGGGTAATTAATGTATCAATTAGCTTAAACATTTATTAGTTCTTTGGGGGTGAGATACCCACAAATACCAAATACCTTACTTCTAATTACGTATTTTGCAATACACATTATTATATGTATTCATCTCACTATGCGAGACCACCAGATTATTCTTCCTGTCTCTCTAGCTGTGGCTTTGCATTTCTTGAAGAATCTTTCACCATCTTCCTTCCTTCTTTCCTTCCCTATTAAATGGTTATACACATCAAATTTGTTCTCAAAATCTTCAAGTATAAACTGTAGAATGCCAGTGTATAATTGAAGTGTTTTTTTCCAATGTAAATAATAAAATATGACTAGATTGTTAAGAATGTAAAACTAAACTAGGGAATGCAGAGTGATTTGAGAATATATTGATTTAAAATATATTAATAACCTCTTTTGTGAAGTGACAGTAATACTAAGAATAGGGACCAACTGCTATGAAAAGATGGGCGTTCTTTAATCAGAAGGTTTTCTGGGCAGGTTTGGTGTGTCTTGGTGGGTACATCTGGTCTGAGTCAGGGACAGAAATCAGCAGAAGCAATTGATCCACAGAAAGATGGGAGTGAGAATATGCTGTGGGCTTCCACGCCAGCCAGGAAAGTTCTCTTCCAACTTGCAGGGATAGAGGTAAAGAAAATGGACTCTTACATGCCAGGGTGACCCTAGAATCCTCATTTTCTGAATATAGTGCAAACACTTTATGTTTGCTTTTTTATGTTACTTTAATGTTATTTATCATGCCTTAAAAAAAGAAAAGAATGCAATTGTGTCTCAAAATCATCATTATAGTTGAGACTGGATGCATGCAACATTCCTCTCATCCCCCCACTTGCACTTTCTGGTTTAGAATTTTATTGTTTCTTCACCTGAAATGCAATCTACTATTTAGATACTAGAGTGCTGCCTTTCCCAGTGCTGTAATTAAGGATGTCTCAGCACTTCCTCTGTAACTCCTATTTTTCAAGGATTTTTAACAATAGTCTAAAAATGGGAAAAATAACATTCAGTTTTTAAAGGGCAACAATTTCTCTCAATTAAAATAGAAAAAATAATCAGGCAGTTTGGACAGATGCATTGGGTAAGAATGAGAAGGTATTTTTTAAGTATGGTTTTTAAGCTAACATATGGGGATTCGATATATTTTCAAATGCAGGAATGTGTACACTATCAGTGACATTCTGTGGGAAATTCATATCCAGTGAGTACACAATGAATTGTAAATTCACGAATCCAGTTTTCAGCTGTTGTGGGTGCTTCACTGCTCCTCTTCAGCCCCCTTTCCCCAGGATGAGCCTCTATCTACTGCAGGCTGCAGTGAGTGCTGCTGTTCACACTCAGAGCTCTTCCAGCTTTCTGGAGAATAGCTCTCACAGGTAGAGAGGAGCCTGTTTTACTGAGGATCGTTACCATCTCCACAGACGAGAAAAAAATCTGGGCCTTGGCATTAGAGATTTGAATTACTTGGTATAGTTTGAAGTTCAGAGTTTTCTGTGATCTATTCTGAAGTTAATCCCCATGTCAACCACACCTTTATCTGACTTTCTTCCTGTGACTCTCCTTACTTCCTACAGTCTTTTCCAGAAAGTACTCCCTTAGTCAATCTCCTTTGCAAGAACAGTTTCTATTTTTAGGGAATTCAATCTCAGGCATTAACACTCTTCTTTTTGTTTTTTAAGTTCACTTAAGCTCACAGAAAATGCTACTAAAGATTCTTCTCACAAACTGAGAGATTTTGTAGTGCAAATAGGAATCTTCAGCCTGCCTTTGTATACATGTTTCATGTACTCATAAAATGCCTTCCCATACCCCCATGTGATTCTGTCAAGTCCTGGCCTGGTGGGCCGGGGGCCACTTGCTCCCTGCAGGTCAAGTCACTGCCCACTCTGGGACAACATAGTGCTCTGCTAGGTGGCACCAAAGCCTCTCCCACCAGCACCAATAGAGAGAGAGCTCTAATTACCTGCTGGTGTTTGGGGCCATTTTTTCTTTTGTTTTTACTAATGAATGACCTGCTTTCTGATTTTGAAAGAGCAGGACTTGTTACACTGAATCTCTTAAGAGTTAGGAAAACAAGGGTCTTTCAGATTTTACCATGTGTAAATGTGCATGGCAATATGGTTCTCATGTAAGCTCCAAACCATCTTGGTTTATTTTACTGTAATTATTAATAATAATGTTTTGGTAAGGAAATAAACAATCTACGGTCAATTTAAAACTGCACAACACCCAACCACCTCACTGTATCAGTATGACCTACAGGGTGCCCATAAAGTTCACATGCAATTTAAAATAGTCAAACTGTTTGCACACAAACTTTATGGACACCCTGTATTTAACCGAGCATATCTTGTACCTGTGACTCCAGGCTTGTTTCAATCCCAGGAATTTTCCACACTGATGTAAAAAGAATATTTATAAGATGCAAATATAATCATACTACTCCCTGGAAAAGAAATCCTTCTGTGGTACCATCTGCTCCAGGATAAAGAACAAGGTTCTTCCTCATGTTCTCCCATTCTAGCTCAGCCTGGCCTACCTACCTTTACTTCCTTAAACATTCAATGCCTTAGGAAGTTGCTGCATTTTCCTGAATTGTACTTCATCTCTCTTCCCTACTCCCCTGCATGTTTCATTTACCTATCTCCTATTACCCTTCAGAACTCAAGTATCACCCCCTCCAGAAGACTCAGACCTTTTTATACCCACATAGGTTTGATGTCTCTCGTTGTGTCCCCACACACCACCCTGAATACCTCCTTCACAGTGGTTATGAAAAAGAATTAAACCAATTTCCTTAGCTGCCTCTCTGTAATCAAGTAGACTGTAATACCCAGATGGAAGGCCCTGATTTCTAGTACCGTGCTTGATAAAATCTTAAATATTTAACATAAATCATTAAAACAAAATATCTAAACTTTAAAAATGGATATATTTTTCCTTGTCCCTAAGGAGTCGGTCATCTAGAAAGAACAACAGATGCTTTTCAATGTAGTAATCTGATATGTAATAATTATAAATTTATTCAATCTACAAAAGAGCTGTTTTTAGATATTTCCAAATCTAGCTGAGATTATATATATTATATATATATATATATAATTTTTTTGGCATAAAAAGAAAAAGGAAGGCTTAAACTACAGAATCTAGTATAATTGTGATGACATTTCTTATCTTTTTTGGCTTAGGTTTATTCTTTGACGTGCCAAGTGTGGATCAGGTAACACCCATCTCACCCTGCCCAGAACTTCCATCTGTTCTGAGCAGACAAGGCCTTCTGAACTGTCATGTACTTGACATACTTAAATGGGCATCCAGTCAAATGTTCTCAACTGACAGTTAGCCTTGCGTACACACAGAAAGGCTGAAGAGGGGCAATAGAACTTAAATTTTGGTAAAAGACAACAGGAAATGCAATGGAAGATGATCTATGGGTCATGGCAGAAGCTGATCCCATGCGACTGGGGGTACAGTAGGGGAAGAGCGGGAATGGTTGTGCCCGTGGTATGAGGCTGAGAATGAGCCTCCCTCCTGTGGTTAGAAACTCTTTCCCAGGCTTCCCCCACTGCCTGGTAACCAGTGACTAAGCCAAAGCAACTTTATCAAAATCACAGTGGTGATGGGATTGAGATAAAGTGAATTTTTCAACCAATACCTATCCTCTGGAGACAGTGGCACAGTGTTTTAGAATCTGTTTTTCTAACACCTGTTTAGTTTTTCAGTCTCACCTCCCCCATACCCACTCCCTTGCCCTTATAATTAGGTATGTGCCATACTTCTCAGATAGTAGCTATAAAAAAAGATTGAACTCCATTAGCCTCTCTGTTCTAAGAAAGAACAGAAATAAGATCAAAAAATGAATTATTATTAATTTCCAAGCTTTGTATATTCAGCCATCTAAAAATGGACACTGCACAGTAAGTTTTATTAATTATTATTTGTTTGTTTTCTTGCTTGCTTTTAAAATTGCTCACAGCTGGAACTGAAAAGCTAGCAACATGGTTAAGTTGCAGGGCTGAAAGATCAAGAGAGGGCCAGCTCTACTTTTTACTAAGTCAGGGAAACTGCAGCGGAATTAAAGAGTCACAGAGGGTGAGGAGGCTGACAGAGCTGCTGGAGGCAAATGCAATTACTCTGGGCCATTGTTCTCCCTCAGCTACATTTCTACAGAGCTTCCATTCAAGGAAGAGAAAGGACTAAGGTCTTTAATAGCCAGGGGGTCGAATGGATTTAAGTATATACTATTAAGGCAACTCTTACATGAACCAGAAATTGATGAGAATTATGAGGCATTTTATACATACCCAGATAAACTAACAATGCATTCCCCCTTGATTAAATAACTGATCCGCGCCTTATTTGGTTGTTACATGCCAATTGTGAAATAAGAAGATAAAAATTGTATTGAGACTGGTTTGTGAAACTATTACTGTAACATTTCTTCCTTCCCACCCTGAGTTTGTAGTGTTTAACAGCAACCTGTGCTATGTCAGAGACAAGCCATCAGTTATTATCACTGTGTGGTGGGTTCTGGCTAAATAACAGAACTAGACGCAGCATCGAGATGGCTGAGTAGAGGGATCCAGCCCTCACTCTCTCCATAAAGAAGGCCCAAAATAGCAAGTAAATAATCACTTCCAATAAAGCCTCTGCCCGAGACCACTAAATCCAGCAGAGAGGCAGCAGCGAACACACGAGGCACAGGAGGAGGGGAGAGGCAGAGGCAGCCGGTCTGGGTGGGCCGCAGCCCAGAGAAGGGCCCCAGTCTGGGGAGAGGGTAAGGAGGTAAAGTGAGAGACCCCCCCTCCCCCCGCCATGGCCTACATTCTCTCCGTGGACTCCAGAAACCCGAGCCACAGACGAGCTCCTCAACCCTTGGCCCCAGGGCTGCCTGGAGACTGCCCTGCAACACTGCCCTGCAGAGGGCGCTCTCGCTGGGGCGCAGCGTCCCTCATCACACCCCGACCTTTGCAGTTCAGCACCGGCACCGTCTTCAGAGTTCAGCTCCCACACTCTACGTCTTCTCTTGGAGCCAGGCAGCCCCTGCAGCTCCACATCCCCGTACCTTCATACCGACTCCGAGGGCTTCAGTGGCCTCAAACCAACTGGAGGCAGCGTCACAGTCAATGTCCCCAGCACCCCAGCTCACAGCGTCCTAGACCCCAGGGAGCTGGGGGTAGGGGTGGGGTGTGTGGGGTGTGTGTGTGTGTGTGAGTGTGTGTGCAGAGTCAGGGAGGCTGTCCCTATTTAAAAGGGAGTTATTGAATGCCTTTACTTCAAATATAAGTCAGCATAACTTTAAAAAAAATGGCCAGAAAAAAATGGTCTGAAACCTTACATAATAATACGGATTAAAAAATACAAAAACCGGTGATAACAGAGATGAGATGAAAATCAGAGCTATGGTTACTACAGTCCTTTTTTTTTCTTTTTGAGACAGATCCTCAAGCTGTTACGCTAGGTAGAGTGCTGTGGCATCACAGCTCACAGCAACCTCCAATTCCTGGGCTCAAGCAAGTCTCCTGCCTCTGCCTCCCAAGTAGCTGGGACTACAGGCGCCCCGCCCGGCCATTTTTTGGTTGCAGTCACCATTGTTGTTTGGCAGGTCCAGGCTGGATTCGAACCCGCGTGCTCAGGTGTACGTGGCTGGCGCCTTAGTCCGTTGAGCCACAGGCGCCGAGCCACTACAGTCCTTTGATTTCAAATTGGAGTTGTATTTCCTTTAAT
>CAUYON010184327.1:0-16994 GCA_963573935.1 Arctocebus calabarensis | reverse complement strand
TTTGCCTCACATGCAAAACTCACTCCTGTAATTATTGACAAATGCAAGAAAATGGACTACACAACTCTAGATGCCATGTAGCAAATCCTCTTTATTTTGGGCCAACTTATATACACTGGTGGTCATGTACACACTTAATCTATGATCTATAGCCTTTTACAATTACCTAACTTCTATCTAAAATTAACTTGTGGAAAAACATTCAGTCTACAAATCACTACAGTACTTTCTGTTTTTACATTCTTCTCAGACATGCGTCAGCTTTTGAACAAAGTAGCTAAATAAGGATCACAAAGAGTTGCAGGGGGAAGTGATGAATTGGAACCCCTTCAAGCACACACTTAGTTAACCCATAATGGATTTATGAGTTTGTTTCTCTACAGAGCAGAGTTCTTTAGGCCCCAGGACATTATGTGCAGAACATATGTCATCCTCTAATCTGTATCACCAGGGGTGGGGTTGACACCTGGGCTTAACGGAAGCATACTTTCAGAGTCACTGTTTTTATGGACTTTTACCTCCAGACAAACAGTCTCTGTGTATGCTCAGGGGGAGCCCAGCTCTCTTGTTACTGTACTAGCGGAAGCCATTTTAACCTATTAAAGGCTTGCCTTTGTGTGGCTTATGTAGGGTGGTCTTCTAACCCTACAGGTACCAATATATATTCCTATGGTGCAATATTTTTCAATCTTTTTTATCTCATGGCACACTTGAACCTGTAGTTAAACTTCTGTGGCCCACTTCAATTATGTTGATCAAAAAAAGGGAGGGGGAGTAAAAAAAGGAATATACTTACTGTGTTTTGAACCCCTTTCAAAAATAATGTAATTAATTACCTTTAAAAAATTTTGTGGCACACCTATGATCCTCTCACAGCACACTGGTGTGCCCCAGAAGACCAGTTGAAGATTACTGCCGCAGTGACAGGAGAATTCTAGCAGCTCCACACCCTCACTAATTCTTGGCAATGTCTCATAGTTTGATTTTAATCATTCTGGGAAATGGACAGTGTTATCTCAATGTCAATTTAATTTGCCCCATTTCACTCAGGTGTAAAAGTGAAAAATAAATTCAACTCAAATATGCAAGGAATCTCAAAATATATGTTTTCTCTAAGGAACTTACCTGAAACTTACCTGAATCATTTGTGTGTGTTTGTGCACACACCCATAAAGCACATGTCTCTGCTTTTTCTAGTGATCTCCATTTTGCATTCGCTTTCACTCAACACTGATATTGCTTTATTTGGTCTGTTTTTATTTGTATACTCTTGGTTTTCTTTTGCCTACCCTTTTATATTTAAACTATGAATTATATTATGTTAGATGTGATCTCATATGCAGTATATGATTGGGGCCTATTGCTTCTTTTCTTTTTACTCAATATAGGAATATATTTTATCTCACATACCGTCATTTCTATGACAGAAGTTTGGAATGAATTCCCTGTATTAATGTCTATTTCTTTGTAGTCCTGTTTTTTTTTTGCCTTCTTACTCTGTTCTTTTCCCTTTCCTTTGATACACAATCTCTGTTTCCTTTGTGATTCCTCTATCATATCTCATACTTTCAGTATGTGAAATTGTTGTGGCATATTTTTAGATGTAACAGTAACTATCTCTGTGAGTTTAAATGTTATCATTTTACAACTTCAGAACTAAAATGACATGTAATGACCCCCTCATATAAAAGAAGTGATCAGGGCCATGCCTATGGTTCAGTGGGTAGGAGGCCAGCCCCATGTACTGAGGGTGGTGGGTTCTAACCTGACCCCGGCCAAACTGCAACAAAAAAATAGCCGGGTGTTGTGGTGGGCGCCTGTAGTCCCAGGTACTCGGGAGACTGAGGCAAGAGAATCGCCTAAGCCCAGGGGTTGGAGGTTGCTGTGAGCTGTGTGATGCCACGGCACTCTACGGAGGGTGATAAAGTGAGACTCTGTCTCTGTAAAAAAAAAAAGTGATCAAATGTCCATTTTCTCTGTTTACTCATCATTTTTGTTACTACATCATTCATTTTTGTTTTCATCTTTATGTAGCTTTTGTTTAGTATTTATAACAACTGCTTTTTCATATATAGACAGGTATATTACTTCACTTATTTGGACTTGGCAGGGAAAGAAGATAAAATAGCCAAAAATAATTTATTGATATAAATAAACAAGAAATTTTCAAATAGAACGCAGTAACATATCAGAATATACACCATTGGCACCATGTCTTTCAGCCATGAACACAAGTGTGGTCTAATATTAGGAAGTATGCTAGTACAATTCTCTCTAATAAGAGGTGAAAGCGTGATTAATAGCTGCTCAGAAGGCAATTGGTAAGATTCAGTGTCTATATTAACAAAAACTCTCGGTAACCTAGGAACAGGAAGAAAGTCTCTTAATAAACTAATGGAAACTAGCACCAAACACTGAACAGAGTGAAACTCTAGAGATATATTCCTTAAAATCAGGAAAAAGCCAAGATAGGATCAAGTTTACTAATAAGAAACAGCTGAAACTCACGGGGATTGAGACCGAATGCAGTATCCATGATTAGGGAAGAAAATGAGAGCCTGTAGCAGCAAGATCAGATGAGCATTTCCAGGGACAGCTTTCGACAAGTGACTAGGAGGAAAACTTCCCCAAGCACTTTCCAACCCATGTGATCCCAAATGATGAAAGCTGCTGCCTCATTCTGATTCCCGACATATAACTCGTCGAATTCCTTGCCTTACAGCAATTGCTGTCTGAAAATCCACTGCCCAGAGCGCTTCTAAAGTTAGCCATTTGTGCACACACCTGAGTGGTAAGGGTGTGACTCCGTTCACTAAAACCACTTGAATCTCACAACAGGTTATCGTATCCCTAACACATTGAGGGAGGATGGTCGTGGTGGTAACTAGTATTGATCGAATGCTTGATCGTGCGCCAGGCACTGTTCTAATAACATATGCACGTTATTTTATTTAATCCTCCCAATAACCGTATTGCAATAACCAGAGGCACAGCCATGCCGATCCTACTCAAAGTCACAGACCAGCAATTGGCAGAGCTGAGATTCAAAACCAAGCAGCCAGGTGCTCGAGCAGGTGCTCAGAACCAGTATGCTGCACTGCCCCACTCTTCAGAGGGCAGAAGTTCTGTCTAAGGTTTTCCAATCTCCGGCTAAATTGTCTACTGAGAGCCACCTATGTGCAAGTTGCCAAGACTCTGCAGCTGAAAAACACATGAACATAATAAGTTTCTTGCTTTCAGGAAACCTACTTTCCTGTAAAGGAGATAGACACATGAGTAACAAGTTCCTCTTGAAGGCTGAAGGTAAGACACCTTGGTTGTGATTGGGCCAGAGCCCCTCAGATTATACACGTTGTGTGTGGAATCACAGGACCTCCTTTGTAGTACCCAAGATTTTGGGATTCCTTATTTTCCCTATAAACGCACAAATTTATGGCAATATTCTTTGATTTATATGGTGACTTGTGTCCTAGTAATTCATTTTGAACACATCATAAAAAGGCAAAGGTACTGCTTTTTTTCCTCAAGTATTTTATTACTCAAGTTTCCAAGGGAAAGATATTGAGAGAAACTTAATAAGTAGTCAATAAATATGACTGAACAACGTGAAATTTCTAACCCTGTTCTTTTAGAGAAGGAAGTAAATGATACCATCATCAAAAGAAAGACAGTTTAATTTATTCTCTAATTTGGATAACCCACTGGGAGAAACCTTGATGTTCATGGAGAGGAGGGTGAATGAAATCAGTCCTGCTAGAACAGTTCTTTGAGGTGTCAGCACATTTTAATGAAATGCCAGGGTTTTTTTCATGCCAAATCCTGAAGGAAACCTCTGGGTACCAATTGATGAAATTATTTCATTCCCAAATGGCATCTAAAGGAAAATAAAACCTCTCCCATTTTGCAGAGCACAGCAGCACATAAGTTCAAAAGGTAATGTGTACTTTCAGTGCATATAAACTGTGGAGTACATTTGAAAATAAAATTTTTAATTATGTTTGACATTTTGGGCCCAGTGCTGTCATCCTGTAGGAAAGTAACATCTGTTTTGACATCTCCAGTGGAAGAGACTTTAAATCAGTTTCCACATTGCCTTATATGCTGGCTAATCAGAATGGATGCAGCAATTTTCTTACCAACTCATTCAGGGGGAAGAAAGAAAAGATTTGGAAAGCAATAGTCTGCATTAAAATTGGCATGATGAAGTTAAATGAAAAAATATCAAAAGTCCTTTGAATACATTATGTCTATGTTTTAATTCCATGCACAATTTGAAAATGTTTATTTAATTCCTAAATATTCAGAGGTTTCTCTCCCCCCATTTCTGACATGCCTTTTGTATCCATTGAAAACTAATAGAACATTGAAGTCTATTTTTCTTCTCAGAATATTTTGCTTGATGTTAAACTTGAATTTTAGTTGGAGAAAGTTGACTTGTTATTTTCAATAAGATGTGCTGTAAAAATGGCCAAAATAGATTTTTATGTTTTAGGTTTCACACTGCAGGTATTAGAAAGACATCATGTTATATTCTTTCTTAGATGGTTGGATAGTCCTAACATCTTTTGACTTACAAACATTAGATTCTATGTATACTCAGTAAAAACACCTCTTGCTAGGAATCATAAATTTTGTGTCTCTCATGTTTTTGGAAGCTTTTTAAAGGTATACCAACATAACTTTAGGTTTTCTTTTAAAGACAGAAAAACAGATTTCTACTTGAATAATTCAGGACTTCCCTCAAAACTTCACCCATTTTGTTTGTGCAATAATTATGTTACCTCTATTTTCTTTCTCTTTATATGCGTAGGCATTGATTTCATATTTCTACTTAAACACCAAACTATTAGTTGTAAACTGGTTGGTAGGGTTTCGAAAACAAATTTACATGCAACAAATTATTCTGTACAAGTGGCCAACTCAGTTAGTTAGCTTAGATGCCACATGAGTTAAGAGAGAAATTAGGAGAAGCTTGCAGAGGATTTTGTTGATAAATATGTGGGAAGACAATCTTTTAATCAGATTAATGCTACAGAGGACTTGTGTGTTCTAAGAAAAATTAGGATTAAACAAAGAAACTCCAAAATAATTGACATGACTTTCATATCAAATATGCCTAAATTGGTAGAAGTATGCCATATTTTAAGATCTAATTTAAAAAAGAAACTAACAGACAGGCAAGATGATGACAAGAAATAAGAATAATCATTAATAACACAGTAGAAGTCTATTATTTTTTTCTTTGACTTTTAATTCTGTTTCTAGGATGGAGCAGGGAATACACTATAGACTCCCTCTTTATTGAGCATTAATAATGTTTAAATGAACCTGCACTTTATTTAATGCTAGAGTGAAGGTCAGTAAGAATGGAATTTTGGCAAAACAGATAATTTCTAAGGGGTTAAAATAGGGAAATGGTCTAGACTTTTTCCTATTAGTTTATAATGACGATGCCATTTTTGGATAAGTTAATAGAACTTGTTCCTTTTTCCTTGCCATCTCATCATAGAATTCTACATCATAGAATACTACATTCTAGTATAAATATGTTACATATTCATCATAATTGCATAAATAGCTATCAATGTTTAATTCTTAGTAAACTTATATATTGCATGCACACACCTATGTTTCTTAATGAAAAATTATTTAAAATTTGAAGATGTATTGAAAGAACCCTTATTTTATACTATTTTTTGTGAAGTATAAAACATTGATTTAAAGATGAGAGCTAGTATCCTGTTATGTACAAATCACTTCATTTTATCCTTACAAAATAAAAATAGCTTTAATTCTAACTGTTAATGGAAGGGAACACCATGAATATGCTTTCAATCAAACAATAATTTATGGTAGATATCACACAACATTAATAACACCCTTCTACAATGTATTTTATTTAATTGCTATCATTTTGTCATAGAAGACATTCTAGAGAGTTACACTGACAAAAGCTAGACATTTTGTGGGTCTTTGTGGGTCTTTTCTCGAGTTTTCTCTTGATGGGTAAGTGTTGGATATACCTGCTGAAATAGATTGTGACCACCATCACCAACATCACCATAGCAACAATAACAGTGAGTAATTGTGGATTTTCTCCAAGAAATAGTCATGAGTTGGATTTCTTTATAAAATCTATAAACCAATGCATACAGGGGTTAGGTAAGATGCTAATATGCTTGGTCATACACAGAGAATCAAGATTCCCAAAACTTTTTCTCTGATATTAATCAAAGAGACAACTAATTTCTCAATAATTCAGAGAAAAGTAATTTTGCTAGGGGCTTGCTATTATTGGTGGGAATAAAGAAATAATTAATTAAATAACATATTGTGACAATAGCAGATTTAGCAATTAAGAAAACAGCACAGAATTCAGTTAGTGTGGTTAAAGGAGCTGACAGGCTCCTTCCATTTCAGAAAATTCTCTTCATCTTGAAGTCAAATCAACACAAAAATGAGGACCAAGAGGAAGAAAACATTGAGTGTAAAACCTCAGGGTGTTTTAAGTGGAAAGAAATTCTTTTTCATGCTTCATTCTTTCTCCCCTGTCTTTGGTGATAGGTTTTGGAGAGACAAAGTGCACAGTAAAGGTTACTTAAGTCAGATTTTGATCTCTCTAGGCCTTGTGAAAAAAATCCGAAGAGTGGTGCTCCTAAGGTGTTGAGTAAGGAACTATCTCAACTTTTCAGATAATATATCTAGTAGACAATTGAGTAGAAAACGTTAGTGGACATTTTCAGGTACTGAATGAAGTTTGATAGAAGATTTGAAGATCTGGAGATTTTGTTCATTTCATTCTATGCCTTTGATGAACAAATGGTTTAAGGCCCCAAAGTGAGTGTTTTAGGAATGTACAACATCTATTGTTATAGAACCTCAGAATTGCTTTTCAGGGTGACATTATTTTATTTTACCTCGAGTGACTTTGGTTGTGGACAGTGCTCTGTTAATACTCAGTTTAAATTAGCTCATATGGGAAGTCAGCAACCTATAATTCTCAAGCCTGAATATAAATTTTAGGCACATGCTATTCAGCCACATCTGTCATTGTTATAAAAGATGCACCATCTCCAATTTGGATTCAATATATAATTTTATTTAGCAGGAAATTAGAAAATATCTTTTTTCTCAGATTTTTTGACACTTAATCATAAAGGACAGCCAGGATAACATTAATAGCTCTGATAAAAGGTCAAAAGTATAATTATTCCTTTAATGTAAATTCAAACTCTGAGTCAAGCAATTAATTTTTTGCTTTTAAAGACATTTCTCTTTAGGATATATCAATATGTACTTTGAAATAAGTGGCATTTGCAACTTGCATTAATGTATACCATTTTTCACTATGAATCAGTGGAATTGATTGGCTTTCGGCTTTTAATTTTGTTTATAGGATGGAGCAGTGAATACAGTACAGACTCCCTCTTTACTAAGCAGTGGAATTTTGATATTAATGAATCAGGGGAATTTTGTTGCATTCCAACGTGATTAAATAGAATTTAATCTACTGATCTATATCCAAATAAATGTTCCAATTGATAATTACTAAATTAACTTGATCAATAAATAGGAAAACTTGCAACTTCACATATCGGTTCTGATCCCCGAATCATGTGATTTTCTCACACAGGATTTATTAGAAATCTCTAAATTGTCATGTCAGACTATGTAGCTTATATTTTTAGCTTTCTTATTGTAGCTTATAAATGGTAAATAATAGCAGACAGAAAAATTACTCTTGCCTTAAAATGATCAAAATTTTCTTCAAGTTATAATTAAATTTCTCAAAAATATCACCTTATTTTTATTTTTCTCAGGGATAATTTTTCCTTTTAAGTCCACAATTCATTCTTTTTTGAAAACCATGCTATAAAAAATAGCATCTGCATCCACAGAGATATCTTATTCCAGGATCAGACTGGAATAAGAAGAATTCCAGACTGTGTACATAATCTGCCTCCAAGGAGGTGGAGCATGGGCTGTGGATAATGGCCCATGGGGGGAAAATAACACCTTCCCAGAGGAATAACCTGACAAACACTATCTCATCGGCAATCAAGGTTAAATCAACAGTGATAAGTCATGTTCGCTGTATGTACTCTTGGTACTATAGGGTGAGAATAGCACTTGACCTCCAAAGTCTTCCTTTCTAAAACTATAACCCAAGTCTAATCATTAGAAAAGCATCAGAAAAATTCCAACAGAGAAAAATTCTACAAAATGCCTAACCAGTGTTCCTTAAAACTGTCAAGGTCATCAAAAACAAGGAGGGACTCAAACTGTCACAGCTAAGTGGAGCTTGAGGAGCAATGACAACTAAATGTAGTGAAATATCCTGGATGAGATCCTGGAATGGAAAAGGAATTTTAGAATAAAACCAAGGAATCTGAATAAAATATGTTCTTTAGCTAACTGGGAAAAAATGCATTGGCTAAGCAGTCTTTCCTGTTGGTATATTGAAATTTATTTCCACTATTCAAAATGCTTTTTTAGACGTTCAATTTCACTCAAAACATCATGCTAGAACAAAGAAATTGACACTGCTGAAATAAAATACAACCTGTAACAAATACCAGCACATTTTTCTTTTTCTTAATTGCATATGTCAAACAAAATCTATCAAAATACAATTTAGCACACTGGAATAAGAAAAGGACCAACTATCTTAAGACTTTCTTTTATTTATTTATTTATTTATTTTTAAACTTTTTTTGTGATTTTTGGCCAGGGCTGGGTTTGAACCCACCACCTCCAGCATATGGGGCTAGTGCCCTACTTCTTTGAGCCACAGGCACCACCTACTTAAGACTTTCTTAATGGAAGAAAATTAACGTATGATCATTTCTAAATTAAAGAAGGAAATACATTTTAACAATATTGGGCATAACCACTTAGAATAGAAGTTACTTGGGATTCTGTACATGACATCTGCCTTAGAGACAATCTGTACTTGCATATATGCCAAAAAGATTGTTTTTATGGAATCTCAAATTTTAGAAATTATACCTGTTGTGACTGAAGAGTTTTAGGTGCCACCTTTCTTATGGAAAAACTTTTAGCTAATGTGCGATTTATATTTCTGACTTTGCTGTTATTTCTAAGCATTATTAGAAATTTTTATGTGACCAGGAGATCGCTGAAAATGTACACATCTTCTATTTTGTATCCCTAGTGGTGTCTTCCTAAGAAGAATAGCACTTTATGGAGGAAACGTATCACTGAGGTATAATTATTTTTATTCTCTGTAGACTGTAGTGCATGTATGAGAAGGCATATTCTCTGGTGAATGGCAGGATAATGTAGAGAAAGAGGACTCTGGAGAGCCCTATGGAAGCTATGTGTCCCCATAGCAACTTGAGCGTATATCAGAAGTCTCTGTTCCATGATTATCCTCTTCTATAGGGTGAACAGGGACTACATCTTATCTTTCTATTTGCATTGCCTACACCATGATAAAAACAAAGCATTTTGATCCTATCATTTTAGAGTTAACTGGGTGAACCTTGACATAATATCTAAGTATAATCCCAACTCTGCTACGTAATATCAGTATGGCAGGAAAAACATTCTTAGAACTGAGATCATCTTTGGTAATAGTTTGCCCTAGAGTGGATACTAAATAAACATTCAGATTTCTCTAACCTAATTGAGGTTGTAGACATTTTTCAATGTTAGTTTAAGCATTGTTTCTATTTCTATTATTATTATTTTAAATATTTTGCCTCTATAGCCACTGTTACAATGAAATATTAATTTGAATGAAATATCTCTGCTCAGGACAACTGATGCACTAGATGACACAGAAGTATTTTTAATGGTTGATGACTCTGCCCTGGGCATAAATGGAAAGTAAGTTATAATTTTTAAATGATTTCTTTCAGGAAGTGTAACTGAATTAAGTTAATGCTTTTAGTTACCTAGATTTTATAGAACTTACTGTTTTCTTTATTTTTAAATATTCCATTTATTATTGTTTTCAATAAATATAAGTGAGAAATAAAATATAACTAATAAAAATATAAAAGTTATGTATATGGACAATATGATTGAAATAAATATAGACAAAGTTTGAAGGATAGAATTTGTAATGTTAAAGTAATAGACTTAAAATTTTTTCAATATTTTCTTAAATATTGCTGCATTGTTAGAACACAAGATTTTTGTTTTTAATTTACTTTTAACAAAGAAAATAGAAGCGATCACTGTGTCTTCAATCAATATATGTTTGGACCGTAGAGCCTTTTGTTCTAACATTGTTCTATGTGCATTTACTCATTTTTGTTAAGCTGTTTCCCCTAGTAGAATGAGACCTAATGTTTCTAGGGTACCATAATATTTTCTGGAGTACGAATGTTTACTCTCAAAGGTGAAGTGTGGGGGGGTGGGCAAAGATGGCATCCTGTGATGCAGGGAGTACTGACTCCAGTACTCAAGTGTGAAGGGCCTACCTAAAAATATTAAAAATGTATTTACTTTTCAACATTCAAGTACATTCTGAAGTCCAAAGAAGACAATATCTTGGTTAAATTTTTAGATCAGCGAATACCACGTATTTTTTCCTTGAACTGCTCTATCCAAAGTACACATGCCTCGCGTGGGGGTCCAGAGACATAATTCATCTTTATTTAGATGGGGAAAAACACTTTTATTATTTTTTTTTACTCTAACTGGAATTTAGTGCTTAATAATGAATGAAACTAATCAATCTTCATCAACGCTAATATTACCTGTTTTGTGATTTTGTTACTATTATAAATTAGAGATGTTTTCATATCACATTATAGTTAGTGCAAATATCTCAAAATATTATTTAAGGGAGGGTAGAGCAAGATGGCGGTCGAGTAACAGCTTTAGGCATCTCTGGCTGGTGGGATCTGCCCAGAAACATCCCTTTGTGGATGCAGAGAGACAGCAGAAGACTTCTGGACTCTCTGAGGAAGGCAAAGTGGTGGAGATTGGGCAAGTGGTTGTGTGTGTTCGTTCCGTCTAATCCTGCCATCAGCTGTGGGTGAGGTAGCAGTGAGATTGCAAGCTGGAAAGACCTTACCTGTGAGCTATTTGGGTTTCTTTTGGACTTGGCACTCAGTTGAACTGCCTTGGGAGAACTGGGGCAAGAGTGTGGAGGTCCTTGATTGTTATCTGGGGCCCCAGGCTGGGCCACCGAGGCAGATGGAGCTACCAGTGTTTGGTTGTGGGCTGTGTGGAGCCATCCTGGGAGAACTGCCCTGGCAAGCTCCACCCTCAGGGTCACAGAACAAGCATTGGGCGGGAGCAAGTAGTCTACTGACTAAGCAGCCTAAAGGCAGGGACTGAGACGCCTTGCAGCCTTAGCCCTCAGGGGCATAGGGTGAGACCACTTTTGGCACACTGGGTAGGTGGTTAGCCAGTTAAGGAGTGATCACAGCCACAAGCCCTTTCCTGGGAAAGCTTCTGCTTAGCCCAAGTTAGCAATTTAAAGTGCCTTCTAAGCAGGCTGAGGAGGATTTAAGCTCTCTACCCTGTGGGGTTTGAGAAATCATTAGAGGCCTCCAGTCTCCATTTTGTACTGCTGTATCAACATTGTGAGTAATATATCATACCCCAGAAGATCACCTCTTGCCCAGACAATATCAATATCAGCAAGATATATATACTGCTTTGTTTTTTGTTTTGTTGTTTATTTTATTGTTTGTTTGTGTTTACTATTGTTGTTTTGTTTTTAATTTCAACACTTTCCTTAAAGATTTTCCTTTTCTTTTTTCTTTCTTTTATTTCTTCATTTTTCTAGTTAAAATATAATTTTCCATTGTTGCCTTTTCAACAATTAGAACTTCAATTTTGCTAGTGTTTCTACCCATATTAATTGTTTTTTCCCTCAATTTTATCCTGTAAAGTTTTTGGTTTGCTTGTTTTGGTTTGATTTATTGCATTTTTTTCTTTCCACTCTACTTGGTGGAGGTGGGGTTTTGTGTTCACACAGGCTGGCAAAGAGCTGCTGACCTAACCACCCAACCCAACACCCCCAGAGGTTGAGGGTTCTTAAGGTTGGGTCAAAGTACTGTACTGTACACCTATATTGTTCCTGTCCCCCTCTTTCTGTGCCTCTCTTCTTTTGGTCTATAGTTGCTTCTATCCACCCCATCTCCTTTCTCCTTTCTCTTTTCTTTTTCTTTCTTTCTTTTTCTTTTTATTTCTCTTTCTTTTTTCCCTTCTTGCTCTTCAGTCTTCTCATCCTTCTGGTCCTGTCCCAAAAGGACTCATTGAAACCCTCGTCCAGAGGCATGGCAACTTACAGAACAGGAAGAAGTGAAAGGAAAATTAGGGCAAGGAAACAGGTAAAAGAAATCACTCATGAGGAAGAATCAGCAAAACTCCTGGCATCATGAAAAACCAGTTCAGAGCAACAACCCCAAGCGGATGTGAGGTAGATACTGCAGAGGTTTCCACCTATAAGGAAATGTTAGAAATGACAGAAAGAGAATTCAGAATACAGATGATGAAAACAATCAAGAAAATGAAGGAAACAATGAAGGAAAATGCTGATAAAATGGAAAAAGAAATCCCAAAACAGAATCAATTAAGAGATGAATGCTATGAAGAATATAAAAAGGATATGGCAGAGATGAGGAAGTGAAGCAGTCAATTAGGGATCTTAAAGATGCAGCAAAAGTATCAACAACAGATTAGACCATGCAGAAGAAAGAATCTCAGAGGTAGAGGACAAAGCTCTTGAGGTAACTCAGATAGTTAAGGAAGCAGAAAAGAAGAGAAAGAAAGCAGAACATTTGCTGACAGAATTATGGGACTCTATGAAGCATTCAAACATACGAGTGATAAGTATCCCAGAAGAGGAAGAAGAATGCCGCAGGGGAATGGAAGCCATACTTGAGAATATTATAAATGAGAATTTCCCAAATATCACCAAAGATTCTGACATTCTGCTTTCAGAGGGATATTGGACCCCAGGTCACCTCAACTTTAACCGAGCTTCCTCAAGACACACAGTGATGAACCTGTCTAAAGTCAAGACAAAAGAAAAGATTCTTCAAGCTGCCAGGAGTAAGCGCCAGTTGATCTACAGGGGCAAATCTATCAGGGTGACTGCAGACTTCTCCAATGAAACTTTCCAAGCAAGAAGACAATGGTCATCTACCTTTAACCTACTTAAAAAGAACAATCTCCAGCCCAGAATTCTATATCCTGTGAAGCTAAGTTTTAAAATTGACGGAAAAATCAAATCATTTACTAATATACAAACATTGAGGAAATTTGCCACAATAAGACCACCTCTACAGGAAATACTCCAACCTGTTCTACACACTGACCATCACAATGGATCAACAGCAAAATAAGAACTCAGAAATTAAAGGTCAGAGCCTAACTTTCACACTGATGCAAAAGATAAAAATAAGCAATGGACTCTCACAAAATAAGATGAATAGAACACTACCACACTTATCAATTATCTCAATAAATGTTAATAGCTTGAATTCTCCACTAAAGAGGCATAGATTGGCTGACTGGATTAAAAAACACAAGCCATCCATTTTCTGTCTGCAGGAAACGCACTTAGCTTCAAAAGACAAATTAAAACTCTGAGTTAAGGGTTGGAAGATATTTTTTCAGGCAAACAGAATTCTGAAGAAAAGAGGAGTTGTGATCTTATTTTCACATACAGGTGGATTTAAATCAACTATAGTCAAAAAAGACAAAGATGGTCACTTTATATTGGTCAAGGGACAAATACAACAAGAGGATGTTTCAATTCTAAATATTTATGCACCCAACTTAAATGCTCCAAGATTCTTGAAACAGACCTTACATAGTCTGAGCAATATGATATCTTATAATACCATAATAATGGGGGACTTTAATGCTCCTCTTAAAGAGCTGGACAGATTCTCTAAACAGAAATTAAACAAAGATATAAGGGACTTAAATGGGACCCTAGAACAACTGTGCTTGATAGATGCATATAGAACTCTACATCCCACAGATAAAGAATATACATTCTTCTCACCAGCCCATGGAACATTCTCCAAAATTGATCATATCCTAGGACACAAAACAAACCTCAACAGAATCAAAAGTATTAAAATTTTACCTTGTATTTTCTCAGACCATAAAGCACTAAAGGTGGAACTCAATTCCCACAAAAATGTTCAACCCCACACAAAGACATGGAAACTAAACAATCTTCTGTTGAATCACAGTTGGGTGCAGGAAGAAATAAAACAGGAAATCATTAACTTCCTTGAGCACAACAACAATGAAGACATAAGCTACCAAAACCTGTAGGATATTGCAAAAGCAGTTCTAAGAGGACAATTTATCGCTTTAGATGCCTGCATTCGAAAAACAGAAAGAGAGCGCATCAATAAACTCACAAGCCATCTTATGCAATTGGAAAAAGAAGAACAATCTAAGCCTAAACCCAGCAGAAGAAAAGAAATATTCAAAATTAAATCAGAGATCAATGAAATTGATAACAAAAGAATCATTCAGAAAAATTAATGAAACAAGAGATTTTTTTTTTTCAAGCCAGAGCCTCAAGATGTAACCCAGGATAGAGTGCTGTGGCATCACAGCTCACAGCAACCTCCAATTCCTGGGCTCAAGTGAGTCTCTTGACTCCACCTCCCAAGTAGCTGGGACTATAGGCACTTGCCACAATACCCCGCCATTTTTTTTTTTTTTGAGACAGAGCCTCAAGCTGTCACCCTGGATAGAGTGCTGTAGCATCACAGCTCACAGCAAACTCCAATTCCTGGGCTCAAGCGAGTCTCCTGCCTCCGCCTCCCAAGTAACTGGGACTACAGGCACCCGCCACAATGCCCGGACATTTTTTGGTTGCAGCCACCATTGTTGTTTTGCAAGCACAGGCTGGATTCGAACCCGCCAGTTCAGGTGTACATGGCTGGTGCCTTAGCCCATTGAGCCACAGGTGCTGAGCCATACCCAGCCATTTTTTTGTTGTAGCTGTCATTTTTGCTTGGTAGCCCTGGACTGGATTTGAACCCACCAGCTGAGGTGTATGTGGCTGGCGCCTTAGCCCATTGAGCCATAGGCACCGAGCCAAGGAGTTGGTTTTTTGAAAAAATAAATAAAATAGATACACCTTTGGCCAGACTAATTAGAAATAGAAAAGTAAAATCTCTAGTAACCTCAATCAGAAATGATAAAGGGGAAATTACAACTGATGCCACAGAGATACAAGAGATCATCTCTGAATATTACCAGAAACTCTACGCATAGAAATTTGACAGTGTGAAGGAAATGGATCAATATTTGGAATCACACCCTCTCCCTAGACGTAGCCAGGAAGAAACAGAGCTCCTGAACAGACCAATTTCAAGCACTGAGATTACAGAAACAATAAAAAAATCTTCCAATCTTCCAAAATGCCCTGGTCTGGATGGCTTCATGTCAGAATTCCATCAAACCTTCAAGGAAGAGCTTATTTCCATACTGCAGGAATTATTCCAAAAAATTGAGGAGAAAGGAATCTTTCCAACACATTCTATGAAACAAACATCACCCTGATACCAAAACCAGAAAAAGACCCAACTAAAAAGGAGAATTTCAGGCCAATTTCACTCATGAATATAGTTGCAAAAATTCTCACAAATATCCTAGCCAATATATTACAGCTTATCATTAAAAAAGTCATACATCATGATCAAGTAGGTTTCATCCTAGGGATGCAACGCTGGTTTAACATACACAAGTCTATAAACATTATCCACCATATTAACAGAAGCAAAAACAAAGATTATATGATCCACTCAATAGATGCAGAAAAAGCATTCGATAAAATCCAGTATCCTTTTCTAATTAGAACATTGAAGAGTATAGGTATATGGGGCACATTTCTGAAACCGATTGACGTTATCTATGACAAACTCACAGCTAATATTTTACTGAATGGAGTAAAATTGAAAACTTTTCCTTTTAAAACTGGAACCAGATAAGGTTGTCCTCTGTCACCATTACTATTCAACAAAGTGCTGGAAGTGCTAGCCAATATAATTAGGCCAGACAAGGAAATAAAGGGCATCCAAATGTGAGCAGAGGAGGTCAAACTCTCTCTCTTTGCTGATGACATAATCTAATACCTAGAGAACCCCAAAGACTCAACCACAAGACTCCTGGAAGTCATCAGAAAATATAGTAATGTCTCAGGATATAAAATCAATATCCACAAGTCAGTAGCCTTTGCATATGGCAATAACTGTCAAGATGAGAGGCTAATTAAGGACACAACTCCCTTCACCATAGCATCAAAGCAAATGAAATACCTAGGTATATACCTAACAAAGGAGGTGAAGGAACTCTATAAAGAAAATTATAAAATCCTAAGAAAGGAAACAACGGAGGATGTCCCCTGGAAGAACATACCATGGTCATGGCTGGGAAGAATCAACAGTGTTAAAATGTCTATACTTCCCAAAGCAATCTGCCTATTTAATGCCATTCCTATTAAGATACCAACATCATACTTTGAAGATTTGGAAAAAATGATTCTGTGTTTTATATGGAACCAGAAAAAACTCCGCATTGCTAAGGCAGTTCTTAGTAATAAAACCAAAACTGGAGGCATCACCATACCAGACTTTAGGCTGTACTACAAAGCCGTAGTGGTTAAGACGGCAGGGTACTGGCACAAAAATAGAGACATAGACATTTGAAATTGAATAGAAAACTAGGAGATGAAACTAGTTACATCATAGGAGATATGTAGGAGATGAAATATCTTACAACCATCTAATCTTCGATAAACCAATCAAGAACATACCCTGGGTGAAAGACTCCATATTCAATAAATGGTGCTGGGAGAACTGGACATCCACATGTAAAAGACCGAAACTGGACCATCACTTTTCTCCACTCACAAAAATGGATTCAAGTTGGATAAAGGAGTTAAATTTAAGGCATGACACAATAAAAATCCTGAAAGAAAGCATAGGAAAAACACTGGAGGATATCAGCCTGGGGAAAGACTTCATGAAGAA
>CAUYON010184321.1:0-27708 GCA_963573935.1 Arctocebus calabarensis | reverse complement strand
ACAGCACTCTATCCAGGGTGACAGCTTGAGGCTCTGTCTAAAAAAAAAAAAAAAAAAAACAAAACCCCCCCCCCAAAACCCAAAAACCAATGCATAATTAGGTTAAAATAGACTCTACTGAGATCAGAGACTCCTATACTTATTTGCATTTCTTATCCCCTATTCCCTGGTGAATTTCTCATTTCCTTGAAGCACAAAGCACAAGATAGCAGTAAATCCTGTTTACACATTAGAATCTAGGGCGTGGAGATAGATAACATTTTTTTTTAAAGCGCCTTTATCCTGGTCCTAGAGAGACCAAAACTCCTCCCGGGATTATAGTGTGTACACACAGCCAAATACACTTCCTTGTAAGGAAATTCTACAAGACCTGAAATCCATCAAATCCCTCAGACTCTCTTCAGAACTGTTCATTTCAGCCTGAACGGGCTCTACAAGTAACGTGGTGATGAGAAGTCTGGGGCTAGTTCTTTTCTGCTCGACGGACAGGCCTATTCGCCAAAAGCAGCCCGAACCATCATCGGCGGACCTCGTAACAGGCGAACAAAGCACTTTAACTCCGTGGAAAACCCAGATCACAGTCGCAACCACTACCAAATAAATCAACACGAGCCAGGGGCTCTCCAACAGGGAACACGGCAGGCCCGGATACCCCCGGAGGTTTCAGCCTGGAGGGGTTCCCGCTCCACCCCAGCGCACCGGAAGAGGCGTCCTGCGCGCCTTTGCCTTACGTCACTTCCGCCCGGCCAGGCCTCCCAGCCGACCCAGCAAGCTTGAAACGACTTCCTCTTTTCTTTCCCTTCTTCCTCTCCCTGGCTCCGCCTCCCGGAAGCTTTGCCTTGTCTTCCCTGCAGGTCAGGGGTGAAAAGCCGCCCTGCTGCTTTGGTCTTGGTGAGCAACTGCCGCGCGTTCTGCTTCTCGGCAGCGCGAGTTAAAAGAACCCAGGTTAGATCAGTGCCTCGGGCGCGTCGGGACGGTCCGGGCCTTCGGGAACCTCTACCCTCTCCGGTTCTGGGGCCCCCAGCGCCCGGGCCTGCCGCTAGCTGTGCTGAGGCTGGAGTCCCTGGCTTCTGGCGAGTCAGGCTGCGGCCCTTGCCCAGTTTCTGTCTCCTTTATTTGCAGGCGAGGTCCTATTCATGTTGTTGACGGCGATACCCCTCTCCTGGAGCTTGAATGGAAGCAGAGCAGTCTTGTAGTCTCCGTGGTAGCACAGTTGCTTCCTAAACTCGCCAAAGTGCTTTAGCGTCCATTTCTCCTCCTTTGAGCTCCGAAACCCTGGGAGACAGGTAGGGCAGACGAAAAATACATTCGCCTTCATTGTGCAGATGAGCAAAGTGAAGCTTATGGCAAATTCTGTCAGGGCGACACGGCTCTGTAAGCGTTAGAACTGGGATTTGCACCCACATCTAATTTACCGAGGCTTGCACAAAATAGTTGGGAGAGCATGTGGAAATAGAGGAGACACTATAAACGTTAAAAGGACAGCTGGTGTTTTAGAATACTTAGTTTATATCCAGAGTTGTGCTGAGGTCTTTCGATAATTATATCATCCAATCCTATAATAAACTTATAAGTATATATTGTAGTTACTACTGATCTAGGCTTTGAGATGATAACTGGCATGTCCTATATTAGTGTTCCCGGATCTCTTTCAATTCTGTGATTCTTCCAACACTGTAGGATGAACATCCCTCATGATCGAACTGTTCTTTCCTGATTTCAGCATTTCAGGAAGGGAAGAGTCCTAAAAGATATTCTTGGTCTCTTCACTCTTTGTTCAGTGCCTTATTTCTTATCAGCATCTTATTTAGAAAGTTGTAGTCATGTAAATCCTGAGTTAATGCTTACTCCACGTTTTAGTTTTTTCCTTTCTAATAAGAATTTGGGGAGGATGGTGCTTCTTGTAAAATTAATGGATCCAGATTAAAGAGTTGGCCAGAAAAATTACTGTCTTTAGATGGTCTCTCTATTGTTCTCTTTGCATGTCTTATTTCAGTTTCTCCCTTATTTTCCCTCCAGAAAAACAGCTATCATCTTATGCTAAGATGTCAGGAATTGGAAATAAAAGAGCAGCTGGAGAGCCAGGCACATCCGTGCCTCCGGAGAAGAAGACAGCTGTCGAAGATGCAGGGACCACAGTGGAAACAATTAAGTTAGGGGGTGTCTCTTCAACGGTATGAAGAAATGATGATTTGAAAGTGTACTTTTCTGCTGTCAGTTTCACCCTATCCTAGAGTAAAAATTTATGAAAGCCTTCTGGAGTAAGGAGAAGTCATTTGACAAGTGAAGGGAAATAAAACAGGCCAGAAGTAGGTGAAATGATGTGGTCTGTGTTGGAGGAGAGGGAGAGTGACATTTAATCTTTGTTTTTAATGGGTTCTTATATTCTTTAGAAAGTCTGGTGCCTGATATAGCATTAACCAAGTATTTGGTAGTGGGAAGATAAACATTTATTTTTCATTGACTGAAAAATTTCAGTGTCCAATTCTAAGAGACAGTGTAGCAAAATCATTAGATCTGAGAGGAGACTGCTTTGGATTGACTCTCCACTGTACCACTTCCTAGCTCCATGGCCTGTGTTTTCTTTACTGTGTCTCTATTTTCTTACTTGTAAAATATAATTGAAGTACCTTCTACATTAGGTTTTTGTGAGGATGAAATAAAAGCCCCTGTTAAGGGCTAAAACTTCACCTTTAGCAACATAATTATTCAATAAAAATGAGCTATTAATGGTTACTATTGGGCTAGATAAGATAATGGTGACTAAAATAGACATTATCCTTGCTTTTATGAATTATGGGGTATTATGCACCAAAAGTTCATAGTAATGTTATGTATTCATTAAGCGTCAGAAACTTACAGGTTTTGCTCCAGATCAAGATTCTGCTTTTTTGGAACTCTGCTTTGGGAATATGATGTTAAAACACTTTACATTTTTATAGTTTACAAAACCACATCTGTTACTTATTTGTTTTTGAGGCTGAGGTTTAGGGAGCTTGATTTTTTTTTTCAGAGTTAGAATAATAGGAACATTTGTAATAAATTATGGATGAAGTATCATTTCTGAGGTTGTCCAGGGTTCTAGTACTCCATACTGCTGCCAGGAGGTGATTTTTGTCTTAGCAGTGCTCTCATATCATGCACTTCAAAGGCATGTATTCACTTAGTAAGTACAAATATTTGTTGAACATATATTATTTGAGCCACTGTGCTTTATACTGAGGGAAGCCCCTAGACTTCAGTTTGTAGGGTGGCACTGACAAGGGCATGGACAGTATAGTGGAGTGGGATATGTGCTGTTTATAGGGAGAAGCACGTGCTCTGTGAGAAGCACGTAACCCAGTTTAGACTTTATCCAGAAGGCACGTGAGGAGCCACTGGACCGACTTAGTTAAATAAGGGAGTAACATGCTCTGGTTTATGTTTTGAGAATAGGGTTATAAGCAGGAGTCCAGTTAGCAGAATTTTTCCCTAACTCTTTGTTACTACCAAAGGTGGGGATCTCAGACATGTATCTACTAATAAGCAGGAGTCCAGTTAGCAGAATTGTTCCCTAGCTCTTTGCTACTACCTTTACCCTCCAAAGGTGGGGATCTCAGACATGTATCTACTAATTGCTATCCCACTTGGTTGAAGGTTACATTTGAAGGCAATTAACTCCCATACACTCTGAGGTTGTTAAAATGAGCCAAATGAGATTGTGGGACTGAAAAACTAAGAAAATCTACAGTCTATTTGAAGTTGGAACACTGGTATTGTGAATGGAGCTGTCCACCACAACTGTGTTGAAATCTGCAATGCTGACAGGACACGACACAAAGGTGTTTGCCACAGAAGGCTTTTGCAGTAATCCTAATGAGGGGTTGGTGGACTGCTATGGAAGTAACATTGATAAGGTTTGCTCATGGACTGAATGAAACGTGGGAAATAGGGAGGATCATCCTAGGATTTTTGGAAATAATAGAGTTTTTCTTTACTGAGCTTAGGGAGTAGGTTTTTGGGAGCCATGGAGTGTTAGTAATGAGTTTGGTTGGCTTTTGGACATGTAAGTTTGATATATTAATAAATAATGAGATATTACTGCTAAAGCTGTACATTTGGGAATGATCATATCATACATGGAATTTAAATTCAAAAGACTAGAGACTCTTCCTAGAGGAATAAGCACAGATAACAAGGAGGTCTGAGGACAGACTTGTAATTGTAACATTTTCATGTCAAGGAGATGAGAAGAGCGCAATCAAAGATTCAAAAAAGGAGGGGCAAATCAGGTTGGGGGACAGCAAGAAAGAAGGGAATCTAAGAAACCAAATGAAGAAAGTGGTTCAAGGAGTTGATCAGGGGCTGCTGATAGGTTGAGTGAAGGGAGGATGGGTTGTTACCCTTAGCACATGTTTGGAGACTCCATGTGATGTATGTTGTTGAGGTAGTGGGGATGGAAGGCTGATTGTGGTGCCCTTAAGAGAATAGAGAAGAAAAGGAATTAAGGAAGAGAGGGTAGAAGCTATGCTTTAGAGGTGTACTGTAAAACAGAACAAAGAAAATGGGGCAGTAGCCAGGGGGAAATGTGGGGCCAAGGGAATGTTTTGTTTGCTTTTTAAGGTTGGAGATATTTGCAGCATGTTTACCTGTTGATTGAAAAGATTTGATAAAGAGTAAAACTGATGATATAGCAAAGAGGAGGCAGTTACTGTGATAGATGAGGGGAATGCAGTGTAATGCACAACTGGGAGAATTGGCCTTAACTAGGAGTGGAGACAGTTTATAACAAGAAGGAAGGATGTAGTTAGGTCAGTAGCTGTGGTTGTGGGAGGTAGGTGTGAGCATTCTACTCTGATTGTTTCAATTTTTTTTCCAGTGAAAGCAGTAAGACTCATCTGAAAGTGAGGATGGGGGAGGAAGTTTTGGAGGTTTGCAGAGGTGGTGTGAGGAGAAGGTGTGAGGTTGTCATCTAGAAGAGAGAATGGGCTAAAGAGATGTAGGGTAGCTGGGCAGCACTTAGGGCCCACTTGAATTTCTGATCATGAGTTTAAAGTGAAACCAATCAGTATGATGTTTTATTTTTTCTCCTTGCATTTAGCTGCGCTAGGCTTGGAGTAGGTGGAGAGTTCAGTGTTACCAGGATTGGGGTTTTTACCAGACGAGTATGATGAAGGAGAAGGGAGGAGAAGAAGATATATAAAGAGAAGTGATTATAGTGATGGATCACGGCATTTATGTTCAGTGAAGAAGGAAGTGGGAAGAGTGAAGAATAGGGAAAGGTAGGAACAGTGGGTTGTAGATGTTGGAGAGGTTGAAGAATTGTTGCAGAATGACCTGTATAAATAGTGGTAGTTGTGGAGAATGGGTTGTTTGAAACTTATAGAGGACATGTAGGTATAGCAAAGACTAATCTTAGGAGTTGGCAACTGAGGGAGGTAAAGGACAAGCTCATTGGTGCAGAGGAGGTCAATGCCTTGATGATCCAAGATTCAAGAAAGATCATCTCCATGGGAATTGATTCCATTAAGAATTATGACAGGAATAGTATTGGAGAGAGTGGTAGTAAGCTAGGTTCTAAGTGCTAAATCCTTGAGAAATGTGGGAAGACACTGGGGAATTTATAGATGAGTTCCACAAAGCAAGATGACAGATGGTATAGACTAATTGCGCGAGCTTTAAAACTAGGAGGTTTTAGAGAGGAAGGTCGGTTAATGGATGTGGAAAATAAGGAGGGCCCTCATCTGCCAAGGGCTTCCAGGGGTGTTGTAGGGAAGCAGCTGCCACTGAAGAAGCCTGCAGGGAAATAGTATTCTCATGCAGGTTTCAGTTAGGGCAAGAAGGGAAGACTGTTCAGAGAAGAGCTTGAGGGTTAGTACTGGTAAACAGATATAGTGGGAAACGGTCGACTACCCTGGCATTTATCAGGAGTGGTTGACCCAAAGTGGAAGACAGAAAATAAAAGTGAAATAAGCAACTGGTGCTCTGTTAAACAATTTTTACTTTAAAATAGTAATTTCATTAATTCCTGGTTTAAGTAAGAATGTAAGGCTTTCTACATGCTGGTTCATTGCCCCTGAGATTCCCTCCCCAGCTTGTCCTGGGGCCAGAGCTATTGAGAGGAGTGTGAAATTATCGGTGAAGTGAGGGTTTTGCAGAACCAGAAGAGGAGGAAATCTGAGCACAAATGAAGTTTTAAGAATCTCTGCATAGGTTGATAAATCGTGTGAATGGTCAAAGAGATAGAAGATTTTTTACCTGATGGCTTCTTTTTTTTTTTTTTTTTTTTTGGTTTTTTTTTTAGAGACAGAGTCTCACTTTGTCGCCCTTGATAGAGTACCATGGCTTCATGGCTCACAGCAACCTCCAGCTCCTGGGCTCAGGCAATTCTTTTGTCTCAGCCTCCCAAGTAAATGGGACTACAGGCGCCTGCCACAACGCCCGGCTATTTTTTTGTTGCAGTTTGGCCAGGGCCAGGTTTGAACCTGCCACCCTTGGTATATGGGGTCAGCGCCCTACTCACTGAGCCACAGGCACCGCCCAAGATGGCTTCTATTTTCTCATTAAAATAGGAAGCAAAGCCATCTTTGTAGTATGATGTAAAAGAGGTCAGGGCTTGGTAGAGTTTGATATTGCCTTGATGGACAGTGGGAGATAGCCTACTTATTAAAGAAACATATCTGGACAAATTATAAAGTCTTTTCAGGTTAGGAATTCATTTTGTAAAGGCTCCTCTTTCCCTGGTTTAATGAATTTGCCTGGAAGTCTCAGCAAACTAGTTATAGGGACAGGATAAGTCAGACATGTGAGTTAATTCAGATTGGGATTTGTTCACAGGGGAGAGGAAGAGGATTAAGGGCAGAGAATTGAGGAGGCTCATAGGCAGGTGTTTGGAGGAATGTATAGTGTATGGTCCAGATAAGGAAGGAAGTAGAGACGGAAGAGGACTGAAAGGGACAGGAGAGAATTCAAAGTTCTGGAGACCTAAACAGGTGAAGGGTAAAGACATGAGGTATCTGGAAAGATATGGTTCCATTCAGGGAGTGGGACGTTGGCATTTAAGATTTAAGGTATGGCACCGTACCACATAATGACAAGAGTCTAAGATGTGGCTTTTGAAAGGCATAGCTAAAACACAGTGGAGGAGATAATCATTGGAGTTAAGGAATTCAAAATACTGACGGCCTAGATGCTTGAGGATTAGATGGTTTGTGTAGAAATACATTGCAGTAACTAATACATTGTCAGGGACTAGGATAAAGAAAGACCCAGGTGTCCAAGTCTTGAATGAATGTAGTGCTTAGGAGAGGGTGGGTGACAGTGATGATTGGAGTAGAGGGTGGTCTGGCTGCATGCTGGAGCCTCCGAATGGCATTATTTTGTGAATATACTTGTGAACAGAACAATGAGATGGGTGTGGTTGAGGGTCGGATACATTTGTTTGTGTTACCTTCACATCATCATGCACGCAGTCCTTTATCTCTTCTGCTTCATTATTTGTTCTAAGTTTTTTCTTTTTAGATGAATAGCTTTATTTATTGAAAATAACTAACAAACTAATGTGACCTTCTTGAGTTTAACAACTTATTTGTCTAATTGCTTTGTTGAGACTAATAAGAATGTTTTCCTGGGGCAGGAGGAGCTAGACATTCGAACATTGCAAACGAAAAATCGCAAACTGGCAGAAATGTTGGATCAACGACAGGCTATCGAAGATGAGCTCCGTGAGCACATTGAAAAACTGGAGCGACGACAGGCCACCGATGATGCCTCACTCTTGATCGTCAACCGGTACTGGAGTCAGGTGGCTAACTTGTTTATTTGCTTGGATTTTTATTTAAGCATTTTAGTTCTCTGGCTTACTCTCATTTCCAAAGTGGTATACTTTTGTTGTTTTATAATTCTACTCTTTCCAGTTTGATGAAAACATCCGTATCATCCTTAAGCGTTATGATCTGGAACAGGGTTTGGGAGACCTGCTAACAGAAAGAAAAGCCCTGGTTGTACCTGAACCAGAACCGGACTCTGACAGTAATCAGGAACGCAAAGATGACCGAGAGAGAGGTGAGTATTTGAGTTGTGTTCTGTTTCTGCATGCTATCTGGGTTTTCTAAGTAGAGCTTTGCTTTGAGGCTCTCCATTGGAGGGGGGAAAAGAGATTTTTGTTATTTCCAGTTTTATAATTTTGGGGGGGCTTCTTTTTTCCCCCTGTGTCCTCAGGGGAAGGGCAAGAGCCAGCTTTCTCTTTCCTTGCTACTTTGGCCAGCAGTTCCAGTGAAGAGATGGAGTCTCAGCTCCAGGAGCGTGTAGAGTCTTCCCGCCGAGCTGTATCCCAGATTGTGACTGTCTATGATAAATTGCAAGAAAAGGTGGAACTCTTGTCCCGGAAGTTAAATAGTGGAGGTGAGGCAAGAACCTGATGGCTGGGAGTAGTGGGAGAGGAATGAGAACTCCATCTTTGCATTCTGGTTTATAGTGTATTTTTAGTTAAATTTCTTGGAATCCTCATCTTAACGTTACTGGTAATGTCATCACTGTGTAGCATATTAGTAATTTACTAATGCTTCACATTTTGAGGCACATGACAGTCCTTTAATAAGTTAAGGAGAGATTTTATCAGCTTTATTCTGATACACTCTATAAATTAGACACTTTTGTAAATAGCAGAGTTAATTTTATTATTTAGGAAATAGCTCTGATTTTTGGATAATTATATGGTATATACAGACTATTGATTTATTAGTGATAATAAAAATTTTAAATATAGCAATTATGTTATTTAAAAACTTTTCTGTTAGCTATTGAATTTTGACTTATAAGTGTCCATTTTTAATTTTGCTTTTTATTTTTATATTGCTAATGTTTTTAGAAAGAATTGGTTTAGGTTTTAGAGTTATCAGATGATCTCTGTTTAAAAGGATAAAGGAGAAAATAGTCTATGTATGATAAAATATCTGTATGAAACAAAATTATTTGGAGTAATTATGCTATTATTCAGTGTTAATGCAGAAATTTATTATGCTACAGTATTTGTGTAGCTAGGCTATGTCTTTAGTCATTTGTGGCATAAATCTCTTGCTCAAATGCAAGGTAAATGCCTTTATTCACATTTTTAATAATCATGGTCTAGAGTTGGAATATCTTAATTTCCTAGATTATCATTAAGATGTTTAACCTTTCATTTCTGAAAGAAATAAGTTGAGCGTATGAGAGGCTGAACCACTGGGTATGCAAACAAGACTTCTGTTATTCTATAGTTTTATTTGTATGGATAATTAGGTTAAATTGTCAACAAAATAAGCCACAGGCATGTAGAAGCATTGTGAAAATTTGGTGGCAAAGGTTTCTTTTGCTTTCCCACTAGTGTCTGTACACTTCTATAATTGTTAGAAAATAGATAACTTGTTTTAAAATGTGCAAATCTAAAATACGTAAAAGTAGACTACTGTCCTCATCTCACTTCTCAAAGGTAACCATTGTAAAGGACATGTTTTGTGTCCTCCTGGACTTCTGTATGTCTACTTGAGTTTTCCCAGCTAACCTGTGCCTCTTGGTGCAGACCTGGGGCTCACTCTGTATCTTCAGTTTCTGGAATTGTAGCTAATGGATTAGTCAATGGGAAATAAATGAGTAAATTGTGTTTCATATATATGCACATATTTATTTCTCCTTTGACTCTAGTTAAATAGAGATACTTTTACATTTTTAGTAATCTGGATAATGTGCCATATGTGGGGGCATTAACATTAAGATTAAACATGATTTTAGAAATAATATCAAGTGAAATAATGGCTATATTAGAAAGGAACTAAAATGACTAGTACTTTAAAATTATTCTTTTTTATGGCATGCATGTTAGGGTCAAGTTTATGCTAAGACATAAAAACATTTATTGTGATTTACAAACAGCTAAGCTATTATTTGTAACATAAAAGGCAATTGCCCCTGATGAGCTGAGCTTTCTAAGAGATAAAGATATGTGAAGTTTGAATTGTAGCATCAATTGTAACTTGTTTGGAAGTTCATTTTTTTCCCCCATGTTTGTTTGATCCTTGATTCAGTGGCTTTTTATAGGCTTATAATTAATTAATTAAAATTAATTATAATTAATTTGCTAAATATTTCTTGAGTGTTTATTATATTCTAGGTCCTGTCCTCAGTGCTTAGGTTATTGGAGTATTAAAATTCAGTCTCTTATTTTTAATTCAGGTTATAAATGAGAATCACCTTAGGAGTTTTCTGAGCATACTCTTTTTTTGGCTCTGTCCATGGGAGATTCTTATAGTAAGTGTGGGATAGATCTTTTTTAGAAAAGCTCCACAAGTGATTCTGATGGGCAGTCCTAGCTTCAAAACCTTTTTAAAACCACCACATAACCAGCCTATTCTGTATTATCTTAAGAGTGATGCTAAGAGGTGTTAGAAGAGCATAGTTTTTCTTCCTGATAACTCTCTCTAAAGGATGATATATATCCTGGGAGTGTACGGTTTCACTTAGTAACATTTGGATTGAAGCTATAGTATTTATGAATAATTTTATGGTTTTTGGCTGGGGATGGGTTTTAACGTGCCACCTCTGGCATATGGGCTGGTGCCCTACTCCTTTGAGCCACAAGTGCCACCCTATGACTCTAAAATTAGATATTATTTACCTGATGTAAGTTCTTCATACTTACCTACCTACTTTATAAATTATAGTATACATGATAAATGAGTCTATGCTCTTTTTTGTTCATGATTTTATAGAGATTTATGTAAAAATGGAAATTCTGCTCCCTTTCCGCCTTCTCTCTCCCAACAGAGAGGTGTTTCATGTAGTAGGAATTTGTGATAGCTTTATGAAATAGAATTATATTGCTATTAAGTCTCACACTGATTAGAGATACTGCTATTTTGTCTTCAGTTCTAAAATATAATTTATGAGGGGATTGTACCTTTTATAAGTAAAGTTATAGAGCCCTTATTATTTTCTCATGGCATTTTGGCCTTATAGAAAGGGATAAAAGTTTGGTATTCTAAGCTGCAAGTTGACTAATTTCCTTAAGCTAGTCACCTGATCTCTGGGTACTTTATCTGTCATAGGAGATAATGAAGATCAGCCTACTTCTTCTTCTTTTTTTGTTTTTTCAATACAACTATCTTGTGTATAAAAAAAAGTCTACTTGAAGTTTTGAGGAAGATGAAGTGGGATAGTATATTAAAGCTCTGGTGGGATACACAGTATTAACATTTAATGCTGTCAGCTCTGTTCCCGTAGCACAATGGTTACAGCTCTGGCCGCCTACACCGAGGCTAAGGGGTTTGAACCCAGCCCAGGCCAGCTAAGCAACAATGACAACTACAACAAAAAAATACCCAGGCACTGTGGCAGGCACCTATATTCCCAGCTACATGGGAGGCTGAGGCAAGAGAATCGTTTAAGCCCAAGAGTTTGAGGTTGCTGTGAGGTCTGATGCCACGGCACTCTATTGAGGGTGACATAGTAAGACTGTCTCCAAAAAAAAAAAGCATTTAATACTATGGATACTAAATTAAATACAGTCCTTCTTCTGCAGATAATCTGATAGTAGAGGAAGCAGTACAGGAGCTGAATTCCTTCCTTGCACAAGAGAACATGCGGCTGCAGGAATTGACAGACCTCCTTCAGGAGAAGCATCGCACCATGTCTCAGGAGGTACTTCACCAGAACGGAGAAGGGGCTTTTTCTCGTGGCCTCTGGCAGACACTGTCTCAGAATTCCAAACACATATAAAGGTTCTCTTAATTCTAGAAGGCCTATTTTTATAATTAAGAGCATGCAGACCAGGCTAAGGTGGCCAGCTCTGAGAAATCAGAAGTGAGGGAGGAAGAAAATAATTCCATATTTCTCCTTGACTGCACCTGTTTAAATAGACATTTTAGGATCTTAGTCTTTAGGAAGAAAGGCCATCATAGAGGATTTTGCAAACTACAACAAAACTCCAAACTTCTAAATGATGGGTACCCTAAGTATAAAAGATCATGTACAGTCTTACTGAGGAATGGCACGGTAAAAATTCAACAGACAATGACAGAGTGGGAACTACTGCATTGACGATGTCCTGGAACTTGAGAAATGTGGATTTTCTGTATAAACTTGAGCACAAAAAAGTGCCATCATCAAGCCATGCCAAGATTTGAGCATTTATTTATACCAAGTAATCAAGATAAAGTCATGACAGGCCTTAAGACTGTTTCGATACTCCTGATTATCATTTTGGTTTCGTTCAAAGGATATTCTAATGAAATTTGACCTACTATAATTTGTCCATTGATTTCTCATGCTGATAAGTAATTTAATAGTCACCTTTTACTTAGTGTCTAGCATTTAAACACTTTATGAATATTGTCTCTTTTGGTAAAATAATCCCACTTAACTGCTAAGGAAACAAATTCGAAGAGCTTAGTGACATAGCAGGAAAGTGACTGAGCTGTGTTTTTTTTTGTAGATTTTTGCTTTTGCTTTTGTTTTCTAAAAACCACAAAGAGAGAGATGAGCTGTGTTTTGAATGTAGGCCTGTTTTAACCTCAAAGCTCATTTTCTTCATGTTTCCCAAAATCTAGTGTTAAGGTTCATGCTGGGCTGGTTGCATGAAAATTATCTGGGGAGTTCATTACTTAATATGGATTCTCATGGACCTTCAAAGGGGTAAGAATAGAGCAGCACTTATGAATAAATTGGAATGTTGTAAGAATAATGACCTATCATGTTTTAAAATATAAACTATCATGATATACAAAATATATCATGTTTTAAAATTAAAAGAATAGAGCAGCACTTATGCATAAATTGGAATGTTGTAAGAAGAATGACCTTCTATCATGTTTAAAAATAGGTGCTACCAGGACAGTATTTCTTTTCTAGCCCTTTCTCAAATCTCAGACAGCATAAGTTGCTAACTTGGAGGGCATATTTTTTGTTCAACTGGCTTGATATGCAAAATGATTCTCATGGTAGACTGGCCGTGGTGGCTTACGCCTGTAATCCTAGGAGGCTGAAGCGTGTGGATTGCCTGAACTTACAGGTTTGAAACCAGCCTGAGCGAGAGTTAGACCTCATCTCTAAAAATAGCTGGGCGTTGTGGCGGGCACCTGCAGTCCCAAGTACTTAGAATCACTTGAGCCCAAGAGTTTGAGGTTGCTGTGAGCTATGAGGCCATGACACTCTATGGAGGGTGACAAAGTGAGACTGTGTCTTAAAAACAACGACAACAACAACTCCCCCCTCCCCCCAATACTGTTATGACTGCTGTTGGTGCTGCTGCCTGTTTGCTGGGAGCTCACATTAGTTGTCCACTGGAATGCCTGCTGTGTGCCTCCCCAGCATGGCAGTCTCAGAGAGTTGGACTTTTTATGTGGTGGCTAACTTCTTCCAATGAGGATCCCAAGAACACCAGGCAGAACATGCGTGGCCTTTTTGACATAGCTTTGAAATTATGTAGTGCCATTTCCACTGGGTCACTAAGAAGTTACATAGTGCAATTTCCGTGGGGTCACTAAAGTTGACCCAGTTTCAAGAGGAACAGATATGACAAAGAAACTGACAAAGGCTGTATTTCTTGTTCTGAGAATCACTAAAGCCAACACAAAGGGTACATACTGTATAGGTTAATGCGAACATGTAACTGTATTGTAATTGAAATACTAAATAGTGTCAGCTAGTGTATAGTTCCTAAATAAACAGTGAACAACAAAAGATTTTGTCTTTATAGTTTGTGATTCTAGATTGCTCTGGGATCAGCTTAAAAAAGAGAATGGAAGTTTTCCTTTTTTGTTCTATCCGGATTTTATAGGAATGTGGAAAGAAAGAATGTAAAGATAGCTTTTTGTTTTTAAATTTTTATATTCTAAAATATTTATCTGATAAAATGATGATATTATCTTTTCTATTACAAAATACAACTTTTTGATAGGTTTGTGGTCTTGAGGGAAATGGTGGTTTTCATAGATAGAAAAATTACTGTTTCTTAGTCTTTTCTTTGCATGAAGACTATTCACAGACTTTAGACTTAACTGTTTTCGTAATTACAACTGCCTCAGAATTGTCAAAATAGTCTGTGATTTCATTTTTATACTCATGTATTGAGAAGAGAGTGAAGCCTCTTCTATTTTAATCTTTTCTATAATTATATAAGCAAGGGTGAATATTATGTGACTTGGACTTTAAACTACTATGAGTCATTCCTTTTCTAACTTGGTCATTTTTGCTGTATTTTTCTGAATGCCCGTCTTTGGGATGTAGTTCTCCAAGTTGCAGAGTAAAGTGGAGACAGCTGAGTCACGAGTATCTGTCCTGGAGTCCATGATTGATGATCTGCAGTGGGATATTGATAAAATTCGAAAGAGGGAACAGCGACTTAACCGACACTTAGCTGAAGTCCTAGAACGGGTTAGTGCTGTTTTGTACTTTGGAGGCTAGAATCATGTTTAGAAGTCTTTTCAGAAAGGAGCAACTTGGGAAGTGGTGCTTGGAAAAAAATTGATCCTTTGACAGTACATTGGTTATAAATCTTAGGCTCTCACTAAAACATTTTTGTCTTCTCTGTAGGTGAATTCAAAAGGTTATAAGGTGTATGGAGCAGGGAGCAGTCTCTATGGTGGCACCATCACTATCAATGCCCGGAAGGTAAAAGTAGTGACTCTGGTGATGTTTTTTGACTTGACGTCAGGCCTTGTGCCTAGGTACTTGGAACAGTGTTCACATGTGGCAAAGCGGGGTTTTGCTCCAAAAAGTGAATCAGTGAAGATAGGAAGTTTAGAAATGGGGATGATTTAAGACCTCTTTCTTAACTGTCATTTTCTATTTGCCTATTTGCCTGCTTCTATCCAGTTTGAGGAAATGAATGCAGAGCTTGAGGAGAACAAAGAATTGGCTCAGAATCGTCTCTGCGAGCTGGAGAAACTTCGGCAAGACTTTGAGGAAGTCACTACGCAAAATGAAAAGCTGAAGGTAAGAGACAAATCTCCACAGGGTGGTAAAATCAGACTGTACTGATCAACTCTCCTGCATACTTGTGAACCTATATTACTAATGAGGGAAAAGAAAAATGCAGGCAAAATTCAACCTTCTTTCCTGGTAATAAAACTCAATAAATTAGGAGTAGAAGAAATATGTGTCAACATAAGTAGGGGCCATATATGACAAGCCTATGGCTAACATTTATTTGGTGGTGAAAAGTTGAAAGCGTTTCCTTTTAAGATCAAAAAAAAGTCAAGGATGTCCACTCTTACTACTTCAATTCCAGAGAGAATTGTAAGTAGTAAGTACTGAAGTGCCAGCCAGACCAATTAGGCAAGAAAGAGAAATAAAATATTCCTTCTATATTGGAATGAAAGAAGTAAAGTTGTCAGATGACATAATCTTTTATGTAGAAAAACCAAAAAACTGTGAATAATTATAAATAAATTCAGTGAAGTTGCAAGATACAAACAAATCAGTGTACATAAATCAATTGTATTTCTGTACAATAACAGTAAACTACACAGAAAAGGAACTAAGGAAATAATCACATGAACAAACATTATCAAAAACATAAAATACTCAGGAATAATTTAACTAATGGGGTGAAAGATCTGTATAGTGAATGGATAAAAAAATGTGATGTGTGTATATGTATATTAATGGAATGCTATTTAGCCTTAAAAAGTAGGAAATCCTGTTATTTGCGACAACAGAGATATTTCTGGAGGACATGCTCCATAAAATAAGCCAAGAACAGAAAGACAGCTACATGATCTGATTTATATGCGTGATGTAAAAAAGTCAAACTCGTAGGTGCAGTGAGTAGAATGAATTGTAGTTACCGGAGGGGGGATGGGGAGATGTTAGTCAAAGGGTACACAGTTTCAGTTATGCAGGATGAAGTTCTGGGGATCTAATGTATAGCATGATGACTACAGTTAATAATAATGTATTGTGTAGGGCGGTGCCTGTGGCTTAGTGAGTAGGGCGCCGACCCCATATACTGAGGGCTGCAGGTTTAAACCCAGCCCTGGCCGAACTGCTTCAAAAATTAGCTGGGCGCTGTGGCGGGCGCCTGTACTCCCAGCTACTTGGGAGGCTGAGGCAAGAGAATCGCTTGAGCCCAAGAGCTGGAGGTTGCTGTGAGCCGTGACTCCACAGCATTCCACCTAGTGTGATAGAGTGAGACTCTGTCTCCACACACACACACAAAAAAATGTATTGTGTGCTTTGAATACGCGAAGGAAGTAGATCTTAAGTGCTCTTGCCACACAGAAAAGGTTATTACTGAGGTGATGGATATGTTGATTAGGTGAATTGTAATCATTTCACAGTACATATTCACATGTGTATGAAAACATGTTATAGACCTTAAATGTACAGTTTTAATTTGTCGATGACACCTTAATAAAGCTGGATGGAGAGAAAAATGTAAGTTTTGGTGATATATCTACTTATTTACTTTTATGTTTACTTACTATCTGTACACTGCCTTGTTCTACAAAGGATTTAAAGCAACCTAAAAAGAGTAAACGTGGTGCTTTGACTTAGGAGTTGTTGAGGAAAATGAGGAGTAGGGTAAGCTTGAGTGAGGATCCAAAATGGATTAAGAAGCTGGCTTGTCTACAAGGGGGTGCAGGGACATGCATATATTGTGTCAGTAATTGCCAACGGTCCAGAGATTTGCTGCCAAAACACAGAGAGAAATACAACCAATGATCTTGTTGGTTTTTAAACGTATCCAGAATAATTTTCCCCTCATCCTTAGAGGAAGCAAAGGGATTCTAGAAGTCTTTCTCACCATTTTTTCAATCACAACCATCTTTATTTTATAATTTTATCTGTTATTAGGTAAATAGATGAGAATAAAGATGTTTGAACAGAAAAATAAAGAAAATAACCCAAGTTAAATCACATAAAGTGTTTGAGCAATTAAAGCAAACAGTTGCTTAGGAGAAGCATAACTAATTTTGTTATTCTGCCACAAATGTTTTTCTCTGTGACTGTTAATAAAGAGAACAAGTTGCTGGGTTTTTCAACTATATTTAAAAATAATCATCTGACACATTTCATAAGGCTCTTCAGTGACCCAGGTTGACACATAATGAAAAACACAATAAAATAATTCTGGGGAGAAAGAATACAGCATATCCATATTCCATATTCCATACCCATATTCTTATATGGTCTAATTAAATTTGGGGTAGACTTTATAGATAGACTTCATGATCTTCAGAAAGATAGTTTGAATCGTGCAGGATATCAGTAAGCTCAGAATTTTATTTCTTATCTAGCATCTAGGGGATAGATACTAAATTCTGCTTCTGACTTTTCTTATCTTTGGGCCCTCTTCAGGTGGAATTGCGGAGTGCAGTGGAGGAAGTGGTTAAGGAAACTCCAGAATATCGCTGCATGCAATCACAATTCTCTGTCCTATACAACGAGAGCCTACAGTTGAAAGCACACTTGGATGAAGCTCGGACCCTGCTTCATGGCACCAGGGGAACCCATCAGCGCCAGGTCGAGCTCATTGAGGTAACAGCCTTGTCTTGTCTTCTGTATATAAGCTTTTCTGCCTCAAATTTCATAGTTTTATTCTCTCACATGCAATTAATCTCTCATTCATTCAGCAAACATTTCTAGAGTGGCTATGGGTCTTTATTTACTCTGCTAGATGGCGGGCAGAGTGGACAGATGAGACAACAGAATTCTTGCTCTTGTAGATCTTAGGGTCTACAGTAGTGGGAGAATAGCATGCGTTAGAATGCAGTGTGGGACAGAAGCAGCTTATCCGAAAGATGGGGGGGAAGACCATCTGACATGGCTGTGAAAGTAAAGTATGACTCTCACAGATAAATACAAGCTTACAGGTTGTTAAAAGTAGAAGACCATTTCCAGCAGTAAGAACAAAAAGTATAAAAATGTAAGAGAACATGACAAATAGTTTAGCATGGCTGGAGTTTATGTGTGTCAGGGAAAATAGTGGGTAGAAGCTGTACCACTACTTATGTGCCATTGTAGCATACAGTGGCACCTATAGATAATTTTATTTTAAACATAGAAACTTTTATTCATATATTAACTTCTGTATCTTCCATAGTCCTTAAGGTGGTGTTTACAGTAGTTGATCTTTTAAAATATGCTTGACAAATGAATTGAATACTACTTTATAGATATTTATATCCTGTTCTATGGTTTAGTCTTCCAACTAAACTAATATTTTCAGAATCAGGGACCATTTCCTTCCTTCCTTTCTTTTTTATCCTGTCCATTTCCAAATCAGTATTTTGTAGGTATCTGGTGTTAAGTATTGTTTGAACTGGAAATTTTCTAAGTAACTCATTCTTTTCTTGACATTTTCTTTTTGTCTTTTTATATCTTGTAGTTAAAATTTAGGAGATAGGTTAATGAAATATCCCATTTTCGTATTTTGGTAAGAATTTTAGATTGTTTCCTTTTTCTATGTGTAGCGAGATGAAGTTAGTCTTCATAAGAAGCTGAGGACCGAAGTTATCCAGCTAGAGGATACACTCGCCCAAGTCCGCAAGGAGTATGAAATGCTGAGGATAGAGTTTGAGCAGACCCTCGCTGCCAATGAACAAGCAGGTATAATTATTCTCCTTCCGTGTTGCAGTTTATGCCTTCCTCGAAAGACACAATGCAGTCCTCAGGATTCGTTAATGCTAACTTGCGCTCAGAAGTCCCAGGGCGCCTTAAATTCTATAATCCAAATCCTGTGATCCATTTTGGTTCTCAGCCTAGATATTTGCTTTTTAACCCAAGTTGACCATTTTTGTTTTCGTCTTTTGAGAAGGATTCTTCCTTTTGGTAGATCTCCCTATTTCTCCTCGAGCCTTTGCCCTGTCAGTTCTTCATAACATTGCCGTTGCTGTGTTTCAGGCCCCATAAACCGGGAGATGCGCCACCTCATCAGTAGCCTCCAGAATCACAATCACCAGCTGAAAGGGGAGGTCCTGAGGTATAAGCGGAAATTGAGAGAAGCCCAGTCTGACCTGAACAAGGTAACCAGGAGGAGTGAAATAAGTATTATTTGCTCTTTAAGGTTACAAAGCTGCTTTTGAAAGAGGTAAGCAATATGGTTACCATAAGTGACGTGCATCTTTCTTTTCTTTTTCTTTATTCTTCCAGACACGTCTGCGTAGTGGCAGTGCCCTCCTGCAGTCTCAGTCTAGTACCGAGGACGCTAAGGACGAGCCTGCAGAGCTAAAGCAAGACTCTGAGGACTTACCTGCCCAGTCCTCAGCATCAAAGGCATCTCAGGAGGATGCCAATGAAATGAAGTCCAAACGGGATGAAGAAGAACGGGAGCGAGAAAGGAGGGAGAAAGAGAGGGAGCGAGAAAGAGAACGGGAGAAGGAAAAGGAGAGAGAGAGAGAGAAGCAGAAACTGAAAGAGTCAGAAAAGGAGAGAGATTCTGCTAAAGATAAAGAGAAAGGCAAACATGATGATGGAAGGAAAAAGGAAGCAGAAATTATCAAACAACTGAAGATTGAACTCAAGTAAGTGCGATATTAGGAGTCACCGTTTCTGACTCAGAAGGTAAAGTCAGGGCATCATGCGTGAAACCTTTGGCTGATAGCATGGCTTGTCTGATCATTGTAATAGTCTAGTTTGTGCTGTTAATGTGGTTTCAACTCTTGATCAAATATATGGGCAAAATGGCCTGCATGGCTGTTATGTACATTGGTTTGGTATTTCGGTTATTAGTAAATCCCATGATTATAGACTTATTCTTCGTGAATCCAAATTAAAGGAAGAGATGTCATGATTAAAGTAACATTCCTGAGGATTATTGGAAATTAACTACTGATCTTTATTGGATTTGGGTAGATTGCTGGCATTATTATTGAAATTATACTAAATGGAACATATATGGATCACTGTGTATTGAGCAGTTTTTGATCTATTTGTTAGACAGTTAACTAGTCAGTGCAAGGTTTTTTTTTTTTTTTTTTCTTCTTTAGACAGAGCCTCAAGCTATCACCCTGGATAGAGTGCTGTGGCATCACAACTCACAGCAACCTCCAATTCCTGGGCTCAAGCGAGTCTCTTGCCTCCACCTCCCAAGTAGCTGGGACCACAGGCACCCGCCACAACGCCTGGCCATTTTTGGGGTGCAGCCGTCATTGTTGTTTGGCAGGCCGGGGCTGGATTCGAACCTGCCAGCTCAGGTGTACGTGGCTGGCGCCTTAGCCCGTTGAGCCACAGGCGCCGAGCCAGTGCCAGATCTTTTAAAAAGATATTTTAGATTTATTCCTATAGGCACTGAAACAGTCAGGTGGACCTTTAACCCAGTGAGATATCATCTTTGTCTAACCTCACATGTTGCCCCTTCTACATAACCAGTAACTTCTACAATAGAACTGGTTACTTTTTTTTTTATTTTTTGAGACAGATTCTCAAGCTGTCACCCTTGGTAGAGTTCCCTGGTGTCACAGCTCACAGCAACCTCAGACTCTTGGGCTTAAGTGATTCACTTGCCTCAGCCTCCCAAGTAGCTGGGACTACAAGCGTCTGCCACAACACCCAGCTATATATTTTTTGTTGTTGTAGTTATTGTTATGTCTTCAGCTGATGGTTAGTCATTATGCTGTCACACAAGTGTGGTATCAGAAACATCCAATTTCCATCATCGTTTAAATACATTCTGGACACCATCCCAGATCTACTGAATCTGAGTCTTTTTTTTTTATAGAGACAGAGTCTCACTTTATCGCCCTCGGTAGAGTGCTGTGGTGTCACACTGCTCACAGCAACCTCCAACTCCTGGGCTTAGGCGATTCTCTTGCCTCAGCCTCCCCAGTAGCAGGGACTACAGGCGCCCCGCCACAATGCCCGGCTGTTATTCTGTTTTGCAGTTCCGCCGAGGCTGGGTTTGAACCCGCTACCTTCGGTATATGGGACTGGCACCCTACTCGATGAGCCACAGGCGCCGCCCTGAATCTGAGTTTTTAAGACTGGGGATCACAGACATTTGCCCATGTAATTAGCAGATGCCTTTTTTTATAACCTAGTTAGAGAACTTGGTTTGAAGGGGGATGTGATTGATTTATACAACTAACTTTTCTGTACATTCTAAGGACATCCCAAAGTCTCTTGATAGTTTGCAAAATTTTGTCTGATAGATGTGATATAAAGTAGAAAAAACTGTTTTAAAATATTCTGCTCAATTCAAAATTCCCTTACTCTGATGCCCTTTCTTATTACTTCTTTCCCTTCCCTCTACTACCCCTGTCACAGGAAGGCACAAGAGAGCCAAAAGGAGATGAAACTGTTGCTAGATATGTACCGCTCTGCCCCAAAGGAACAGAGAGACAAAGTTCAGCTAATGGCAGCTGAGAAGAAGTCTAAGGCAGAGGTAACCTAGTCTGCTGTTACCTATCCTCTGGTTAAAATCTTCATTTGTGGGATTTTCCTTCATATTTCTTTTATCTTTCGTGGTTTAACTGTAACATTTTCTGCTCTTTCAAAGACCATCTAAAGTAGATATTTTAAGATTCTCCGCAGGTGGTAAGATTACACCAGGATTACTTGAATTTGAGTATTCAAATACAAATATTTCACAAATATTTTATTTCCTGCTTCACCTGTGTGAATAATTGCTTATAGTGATTTTCTTATTTTTGGAAGAAATTTTGTAAACTCTTAAAATTTGGGGGTCTACGTAAAATGCACATGCTCCCTCTTTACAAAGGTTGTCATAGAAGCATGTAATGTTGACATAGAATGATGTTAAAACAATGTTGTAATTTGATATATTTAATTTATTTTGTTCCATAATCCTGTAAAGACTCTTTTGTTATGGGCCCTCTGAATATGCACAGTGTAAATTGATTTTTGAAACGGTGTTACAACTTATTCTTTGTTTTTATGTCATTCCTTTCCTTCTATAGTTGGACGATCTAAGGCAAAGACTCAAGGATCTAGAAGATAAGGAGAAGAAAGAGAACAAGAAAATGGCTGACGAAGATGCCTTGCGGAAGATCCGGGCAGTAGAGGAGCAGATAGAGTACCTGCAGAAGAAGCTGGCCATGGCCAAGCAGGTGGATTTCTTTATTTAGTTGACTTTTAAAGTAAACGTTACCTCATGAGTAAGCTAGCCAGTGAAATTTGCTCTTTTAAATCCTTCTTTGTTAATATTTTTTTCTCCTTTATGGTTTTTTGTTTGTTTTTGCATTAAAGTCTTCTATCCTTCCATTATTTTGTTTTACTTATTTGTGAGGCAGAAAATTTACTTATATTTCCAAATGGATAGTCCGTTGTTCAAAAATTGTTACATTGTTTATTGAGGATCTGTCCTTTGTGTACTTGAAATCAAGGGATACAGTGAACATAAAATAAAAAAAAGAATATTTTATATACGTTATGATCGCAAGTATATGACACTAATAAAACCATTTATAAATAAATGCAGCATTCATAATTATATATATTCACATATATACATGTGTTTATATATTTTATATTAATAAATATGTATAAAATTTGTTCTGTTTTCATTTGGTCCTAGACAAACTAGTTTTAAAATACATATGGAAAAGTAAATAAGAGTGACAAGGAAAATTGAAAAAGGACAGTACTGGGGTCTCTTCCAGATGTTAAAACAAAAAATTTCGGTAGGTAAAATAGCTTGGGACTACTAAACAGACCATTAGGACTGAACAGAAACTCCAGAAATAGACCAAAGTACACATAGTTATTTGATATGGTAAAGATAGAATTTTCAAACACTGTGGAAAAGGACAGTTGTGGGGAGATAAAAATTTAAAAATGAGGCTCGGCGCCTGTGGCTCAGTGGCTTGGGTGCCAGCCACGTGCACTGGAGCTGGTGTGTTCCAATCCAGCCCGGTCCTGCCAAACAATGACAACTACAACCAAAAATAGCCAGGCGTTGTGGCGTTGGGCACTTGTAGTCTCAGCTACTTGGGAAGCTGAGGCAAGAGAATCACTTAACCCCAAGAGTTTGCGGTTGCTATGAGCTGTGATGCTACGGGACTCTACCCAGAGCGACAGTTTGAGACTCTCTCTCAAAAAAAAAAAATTTTTAAATGATATTAGATAAAAAGTTGGATCCATACTTGAATACTCTACAGTTGGATGATTCCCAAATGGTACATACAATGGTAGATACAATATTCAAAAAAGGACACCATGAAAAATGTAGAAGAAAAAATTTGGAGTGGAGATCGTTCTAATTATTAAGAAAAGGCTATGAAACATGAAAGAAAGATAATTTTGAGTTATTAAAAAAGGATAAAATTCTTAGATGACAAAAATAAAACAGCAACAGCAAAAATACTGTTAGCAAAGCCAAAAGATTAAATGCCAAAAAGACAAAAGTATTTTTCACTGTTAATCACAAAGGGGCTTATCTTTCTAATACAGAAATCTCTTAAAATGTGGTGGGGAAAACATCCCAATAGCCCAATAGAAGAATAGGCAAAAGATACGAGTAATTCACATGCAAGAATACAAATGGCTCTTAAACATTTAAAAAGATGCCCAGTCTCACTTGTAAGTTGTAAATTAAAGCTGTTGTTAGATACCATTCATTTAAATCAGAATTTTAATTGTGGAAAAGTAATGTGAGAAAATGTGAGCTATTGTGGTAGAAGTTCTCCTAATTAGCTGCTGCCTGATCAGTTTGCCTAGATTAAGGTATGTAGGGTAATGTCTTTGACTACAGATCAGCTAATGAGTATCAGATCAACAACTGGCGCCAGTGACCGCAGGTAACAGGGCTTCTTCTGTACTTCTAGGACTAACTTAGTAATGAAGGTAAGCTTCTTAAAACTTAGTCTCTGTCACTAAGTTAATTTATATCTAAATGAACAGTGGGGGAGTTTGGTTTCCAGTGCTCATTCTTTGGACTTAGAAGGTTGCTTTAAGATGAAGTCTCCTCTGCTTTATTTTAGGAGGAAGAAGCTCTCCTCTCTGAGATGGATGTCACAGGCCAGGCCTTTGAAGACATGCAGGAACAAAACATCCGTTTGATGCAGCAGTTGCGGGAGAAGGATGATGCAAATTTCAAGCTCATGTCAGAGCGTATCAAGTCCAATCAGATCCATAAGTTGCTTAAAGAAGAGAAGGAGGAGCTGGCAGACCAGGTTTTGACTCTGAAGACTCAGGTAATTAGGATGAATAGAGCTTCCAATACTCTTAAAAAAAGCCACTCTCTGAAGGTGCATGGAAAAAGATGATTATTGTGGCCTTTTTTTTTCTATGGTAGGAAAAAACTGTCCATCATTAGGGTACTGATAATTAAATTATATATCCCTACAAAGAGTATGATGTAGCTGTTAAAACAAATATGGATCAGCTAATGTGTAAAAATGTCTAAAAATTAGTGATTTGTGTTATTATCCTTGTGTTAAAATGTTTGTGCTTGTGCTGTGTATTTTTAAAAATTCTGGAAGGCTGCATGAGAAGCTTTTAAGAGTGGTTACCTCTGGATATTGGGATGAGTTGTGGGTTAGGAAGTGGGTGTGTGTGATTTTACTTTTTACTCTTTGATGTTGCTGGCTTCTTGTGTGTTCACTATTTCAAGAAAAAGACAGCTTTAGAAAGAGATACATTTGGACTTTTGTGAGCCACAATTTATGTGTTCTAGTATGAATTGCCAGGTTTTAAGCAATTAGTATGGCCAGAGAAGATACATAATCCGTAATTGGAATTTCTGCTATTTTTGGCACTTTGGAGAAGAATCTTTTCAGTGATTTCTTAGAGTCTTATTTGAATCTTCAGCAATACTTTATATTGCAAGTGAAGCTTTCAACTTTTATAATCTTGATGTATTTTGAAGGGTTCAGGGTTAAAATCAAAAATAGTTTGAGATTCCTAACGTATTTTGTGAGACCATGGATTAACAGAATAGTCAGGGGTTTTAATTTTTTAAAAAACCCTATTTGTTTGGTTTTTTTTGGTTGGTTAGGTTTTTGTCTTTCAGTTTTTGTTTAAAAAATCTGATTTTCTACTTCAAAGGTTGATGCCCAGTTACAGGTGGTGAGGAAACTGGAAGAGAAGGAGCATCTGTTACAGAGCAACATCGGCACAGGGGAGAAAGAGCTGGGCCTTCGGACCCAGGCCTTGGAGATGAGTAAACGCAAGGTATGACTGACTGCGGGCAAAGAACTCTAACACTGTTGAAAGTATAGGCTCACTTTATCCCTTGAACTTGGGTTAATATTTTGCCTCACTTGAAATAAAGGGTAATGGGATGATACTTGTACACCCTCCATAGGCAATGGAGGCAGCCCAGCTTGCCGATGAGCTCAAAGCACAACTGGAGTTGGCCCAGAAGAAACTCCATGATTTTCAGGATGAGATTGTGGAGAACAGTGTCACCAAAGAAAAGGACATGTTTAATTTCAAACGCGCCCAGGTAAGAGCATTGTCTTTTCTTTACATTTCACCTTTAGATGTATTCTGAGATCTGAAGTGATCCATAGGATGAAAGAGTCATTGCTGTAATGTATGTCATTTCCTACTTTCCTTTTTGTCATAGGAAAAAGTCCTGAAAACTAAATGTTCACCGTGAAGTTACCAGTAAATAATGCACCCTTTCAGGCATCCCGACAAACAGCAATGTAGCTGTTAAAACGAATTTGATTCTGCTAATATGTAAAAATTCCCCAAGGGAAGAGAGCAAGTCTTTTTTCTTCATTGCCATGTCCCCAAAGCCTATTCTGGTGCTTAGCACCTAGTAGACATGAAATAAATACTTATTAAATGAATGAATTAGTGAATTTTTAAAGAAGTTGCAGCATAGCAACATTATAGGATTTTAAAATTCTCCCACAATTTCTCTCATTGTCATGTCAGCTGTTTCTCATGTTGCCTTTCTGTCCTTACTTATAAATCTGTAATTTGTTTTAAACCAGCCTACCTTTAGCCTGAGACTAGTTACCATAAATGGCCTAGCTTCTAAACTCGTAGACTATCTTTTCATAGAATTGGCAATATTTACATTTGACTCTAATTTGAGGATACAAGTACATTTGCCTGTTTTGAAACAAAAGAAAATATCTTGCCATTTGTAATTCTCTACATTTCTAACAATAATTGGATATGACAGGACAGGATATCTTTTCTTTCCATGACACAAAGTTTAAGTTGGAGCAGTTGTTTTTCTCCCATATGGCAGGTTTCGGGGAAGTGTGTCTAACGGGTCTGCTATCCTACCACAGGAGGACATCTCTAGACTTCGAAGGAAGCTGGAGACCACTAAGAAACCAGACAATGTACCCAAATGTGATGAGATTCTGATGGAGGAAATTAAGGATTACAAGGTTAGAAAAACCACCATCGTGATTTCTTTATGTTTTTGCCAAGGCTGAAAGTGGCCTGCTGATGCACTGGAGAATAAATACTGAGCATCTTTACGTGACAGTAACCAGAGAATGGTTTATTTTGGAGGTGGTGGAAAGTGGTACTTTTTTCTTGGTGCCTTGTGGTTTTTCTTCTTATTTGTTCGCTTTTACATTAGAGCCCTTGGGACCATGAATGTTTATGGACGCTCTGACTTTTCTTTTTAGGCACGCTTGACCTGTCCATGCTGTAACATGCGTAAAAAGGATGCTGTGCTCACCAAGTGTTTTCATGTTTTCTGCTTTGAATGTGTGAAGACACGCTATGACACCCGCCAGCGCAAATGTCCCAAGTGCAACGCTGCTTTTGGTGCCAATGATTTCCATCGCATTTACATTGGTTGAACCAAGTCAAGAGAAGAACAGTAGGTGGCTAGACCCACACTTAACTCCTTAACCACCAAGCCTCTACCTCTTCTCTCCTCGCGTCACTCCAGGACAGTTTTCCTGTTGGCGGCCCTTCCTCCACAGACTTTCCCGCCCAGGCCTTCCTCCGCAGCAACAGCGAGATGACATTAGTGGGAAGGGCTGTGGAATGCAAGCCTAGGGCTTTAGAATGAATTAGAAACAAACTCTTACATGTCTTCCCTACCAGCTTTGTTCGTTTCCTGCCTTTAGACTTTTCAACATTTTCTTTTTCTGGCCCGCAGTACCCACTCCTCCTGAAGAAGTCAGGATGATATTTGTGACATGGAGAAGGGAACAAAGAGTGGAAACATTACTGTTTTGGGAGTGACCTTTTAGAAATAAGCTATCCATTGGACACAGTCTTTTCTTGATTCGGATTATAAACTTTTTGTAAACTTGGATCATAAAATGGTATAATTGTGCCACTCTTTCCTGGATGGTTTGAAGCCCTAATGAAATTATGTCCAGGATGATTCAATACATTTTCTATTTACTAGCAGAGTACCTTGCTAAGATCAGCTGGCTTCTTTGTTAAAGTTATTTAAATTTTGAATGTTCTACTTAAAGTCTTTAAATTTCTTGATTCCAGAATAATTTCAAATAATATGCATGCATAGCCTCTTTTGTCTTTTAATGAAATGAAGATTAGAGAGATTAGGGAATAGGCCTGAGGTGGTAAAGAGGTCTTGTGGTTACTTTGGGGACTGGATACAGAGATCCCTTAGTGAGTTATGAATTATTCTTATCTTCTTTCCACAGGGGTTTTTGTAATCCCTATTTCCAGGAGATTGTGATATTTCTGTAGGACTTTATATTCTACAAGCTTTAATTAAAGCAGGATTCAGTGTGTTTTTGTGTTCATGATTTTTCTTTGAAACTTTTGTCTTTGCTGTTACTAGTTGACTGTATATCTGCTTCTCTAGAATCAAATTCTCATGAACAGAAATAATTAGTT
>CAUYON010184319.1:0-10706 GCA_963573935.1 Arctocebus calabarensis | reverse complement strand
ACCTGAGCTGGCAGGTTCGAATTCAGCCCAGGCCTGCCAAACAACAATGACGGCAGCAACCAAAAAATGGTCGGGCGTTGTGGTGGGCTCCTGTAGTCCCAGCTACTTGGGAGGTGGAGGCAAGAGACTCGCTTGAGCCCAAGAATTGGCGGTTGCTGTGAGCTGTGATGCCACAGCACTCTATCCAGGGTGACAGCTTGAGGCTCTGCCTCAAAAAAAACAAAAAACAAACAAAAAAATTCTTTCACTGATACTTTTTTTTCTCAAAGCAAAACTTTCTCAATGAAGAAAGCAATATGCTGATTTCATTCTGGTATAAATTCCTTATTTCACTACAAACACATACTTTTGAATTATATGCATATACACACACAAATATAAAAATACATATACCATATAGTCACAACTCATGCATGTATAAATCCAGTAATGAGTTGCTTAACAAAGGAGATACATTCTGCTTTGAGAATGCATCTGTGGGTGATTTCGTCCTTGTGCAATCATCACAGAGTGTACTTATACAAACATAGATGGTGCAGCTTGTTATATAGCTAGGCTGAATGATGTAGCTGATTGCTCCTAGGCTACAAAACCTGTAAAGCACGTCACTGCACTCAGTACTGCAGGCAGTCATAACACAGTGGTAAGTATCTGTGTATCTAAACACATCTAAACATGAACAGGTACAGTCTAATACTGACTGAAACATCTTTATGTGGCACATGACTATATATAGAATTTTGCCTGCATTATGAAAATAAAAAGACGTAATACTACCAATTCTGGAGTAAAGTCTCTTTCTCCAAACCAATTACTCAGATATTCCAAGACACTAGTTACTGTTGCCTAAAAAAAAGGAGAGGATAGGGAAGAAGAGTTGTATTAGTAATAAAACATGAGTTTTATTAAGTTTACTCAGAAAGCAACTCAAATGTTTAAAAAGGCCTATTCTTTAGAGTTCCAAAGAAAACTGTGACTCTAATTAGCAATTTGATTAGATAGTTCATTCAGTGAGAAGAGGCTTTGAAAACAATTATTTTTATACCCTCAAATATCAACTAATACCTTGAATTCTAGTATTCCTTTTTTCAGATTAATATGAGGGTATAAATGTTTAGGTTACATTGTTTTCAATTCTAAGGTGAAGTTCAAGTTGTTCCTTGGGTTTAATTGTGTACATTAGGTGAGATCCCGCCAACTGCCCTACCTCCTCTCCCCCATCTGGAATCCCAGGATTTAGTTTGTAACCACCTAAAAAAAGTCACATGCAGTTAAAAAAAGAAGTATTTGTATAAAAACCTTCAGTTTAGATGATGCCCTTAGCTCAGTGAGTAGGGCACTGGCCACATATACTGAGGCTGACGGGTTCAAACCCAGCCCAGGCCAACTAAAACAACAACAACAAAAATAGCCAGGCACTGTGGCAGGAGCCTGTAGTCCCAGCTACTTGAGAGGCTGAGGCAAGAGAATTGCTTAATCCCAAAAGGTTGAGGTTGCTGTGAGCTGTGACTCAACAGCACTCTACTCAGGGTGACAGCTTGAGACCCTGTCTCAAAAAAAAACCAAAAATCAGCTTGGCGCCTGTGGCTCAACAGACTAAGGTGTCAGCCACGTACACCTGAGGTGGTGGGTTTGAATCCAGCCTGGACCCGCTAAACAACAATGACAGCTGCAACCAAAAAATGGCCAGGCATTGTGGCGGGCGCCTGTTGTCCCAGCTACTTGGGAGGCAGAGGCAAGAGACTCGCTTGAGCCCAGGAATTGGAGGTTGCTTTGAGCTGTAATGCCACAGCACTCTATCCAGGGTGACAGCTTGAGGCTCTGTCTCAAAAATAAATAAATAAATAAATAACCTTAAAAAAAAAAACAACAAAACCCAAAAATCTTTCAGTTTATTTCCTAATTCAAATTAAATCAAAGTATAAATTTAAACAGAAAATTAGCTAGAGAAAGATCTGTTTTAAAGTTATACAGACAGAATTTATCAAAGTCTTGAAAATATTCTCTAGTGTACTTGCATACGGTGAGACGCTTAAAAAGAAAAATTATACTGATGGAATTTCATGTGACTGCTATAGTATCTTAATCAAATGCTTAAGTTAATCTGTCAGCCTGTATATTATTTCCAACAGAGTACAATTCTCACACAAACACAAAAAATTATCTTGCAAGGTACCCAATGATTGTGTAGGCATAAAGAAAGAATTTTATTCTATTCTATTCTATTTTATTTTATTTTTGTAGAGACAGAGTCTCACTTTGTTGCCCTTCTTAGAGTGCCGTGGCGTCACACAGCTCACAGCAACCTCCAACTCCTGGGCTTAGGCGATTCTCTTGCCTCAGCCTCCTGAGTAGCTGGGACTACCGGCGCCCGCCTATTTGTTTTTGCAGTTCGGCAAAGCCGGGTTTGAACCCACCACCTTTGGTATATGGGGCTGGCGCCCTACTCGATGAGCCACAGGCGCCACCTTTATTGGCTTTTTAAATGGATAACAAAAAGTCCCATTCCTAGAAGACTGAAGAACCAAACTCCATAATTCTCCCCTTTTAATCCAAGAACTTATGTATTTCAATTTTTTTTTTTTTTTTTTTTGAGACAGAGCCTCAAGCTGTCACCCTGGATAGAGTGCTGTGGGTATCACAGCTCACAGCAACCTCCAATTGCTGGGCTCAAGGGAGTCTCCTGCCCCTGCCTCCCAAGTAGCTGGGACTACAGGCGCCCGCCACAACGCCCGGCCATTTTTCTTTGGTTGCAGCCGTCCTTGTTGTTTGGCGGGCCCAGGCTGGATTCGAACCCGCCAGCTTAGGTGTATGTGGCTGGTGCCTTAGCCTGTATTTCAATTTTGAAGGAATACGTAGGATATCTAGAACTAGAAATCCTCAACTCACAAGAAAGTTACATCTTGATAAAGTCCCTTAAAAGCTGAAAAATCCTAAATTAGGCTCGGCGCCTGTGGCTCAACAGGCTAAGGCGCCAGCCACGTACACCTGAGCTGGCGGGTTCGAATCCAGCTCGGGCTCGCCAAACAACAATGACGGCTGCAACCAAAAAAAAAAAATGGCCGGTCATTGTGGCAGGCACCTGTAGTCCCAGCTACTTGGGAGGCAGAGGCAGGAGACTTGCTTGAGCCCAGGAATTGAAGGTTGCTGTGAGCTGTGATGCCACAGCACTCTCTCCAGGGTGACAGCTTGAGGCTCTGTCTCAAAAAAAAAAAAAAAAAAAAAAAAAGAAAGAAAGAAAGAAAGAAAAATCCTAAATTAAACAACTGTAAGTAGAGGACTGTATTTAGTTCAAACCTTGGATTCTAAGAATATAACTGAAATGTACAGAATTAAATACTCCAGCATCACGAATAAGAGTATGAACTCTGGGGCAGTGCCTGTGGCTCAGCGAGTAGGGCGCTGGCCCCGTATCTGAAGGGTGGCAGCTTCAAACCCAGCCCTGGCCGAACTGCAAAACAAAAAATAGCCGGGCATTATGGCAAGTACCTGTAGTCCCAGCTGCCCAGGAGGCTGAGGCAAGAGAATTGCTTAAGCCCAAGGGCTGGAGGTTGTGGCTCGGTGCCTGTGGCTCAGTGGGCTAAGGTGCCAGCCATGTACACCTGAGCTGGCGGGTTCGAATCCAACCCGGGCCGCCAAACAACAATGACGGCTACAACCAAAAAAAAAAAAAAAAAAAAAAAATGGCCAGGTGTTATGGTGGGCGCCTGTAGTCCCAGCTACTTAGGAGGCAGAGGCAAGAGACTCGCTTGAGCCCAGGAATTGGAGGATGCTGTGAGCTGTGATGCCACAGCACTCTATCCAAGGTGAAAGCTTGAGGCTCTGTCTCAAAAAAAAAGAATTAGAGGTTGCTGTGAGCTGTGTGACACCATGGCACTCTACCTACCGAGGGCGATAAAGTGAGACTCTGTCGCTACAAAAAAAAAAAAAAAAGAGTATGAACTCTGGGCTTGGCACCTAGAGCTCAAGTGGCTAAGGCGCCAGCCACATACAACAGAGCTGGCAGGTTCCAATCCAGCCCAACCCTGCCAATCAGCAATGACAACTACACCCAAACAATAGCAGGGTTGTGGTGGGCACCTGTAGTCCCAGCTCCTTGAGGCTGAGGCAAGAGAATTGCTTAAGCCCCAGAGTTGGAGGTTGCTGTGAGCTGTGATGCCATGGCACTCTACCCAGAGCAACAGCTTGAGGCTCTGTCTCAAAAAAACAAAAGAGTTAAATCTACCAGGCACTGAATCCCAGTGGTGCTATTTACTTATGGAAAAAGCACCTACAAGTTACTTAATCTCAAATTTTGTCTCCTTATCTACAAAAAAGTGGGTAGTAATAATAACTCCCAAATATAGGGTTATATAGTAAGGATTAAATAAGAATCACTGAAGAGCTTAGGAGACAGTCTTGCATACTGTAAGCATTCAGTAAATGTATTCAAATACATTTTCATACATTCCAAACAAAAGAATGCATACTACATATATCATTATTATATAAATTTTACCTGATTCATTCTGCTAACAATACTAAGCAAGGGAGGAAAACCAATCTGAAAGAAAAATAAGATTGTAATTTACTAAGTAGTATTATAAGGAGGGGCTTCATTTTTTTCAAACTGGTGAATTTCTTGCCACACTATTGTTTGGTAACTAAGAAAAAAATAAAAGAAAATTATTTTATCACCCATTCTAACAAGACATTTCAGTAACAATTATGTTGGTAATGCTGAGGGAAATAATATCTTGAAATCTGAATATATAAATTTAAAAATAAAGTATGATTTTGGCAATTAAAAGCTCAAAAGTATGAAATTTAAAAAATGATACCACTTGAAAAAGTTAACTTGTCAAATATATAATGTGTTGACAAAATGACATTAATATGTTACACACACCATTTCTTTTTCTTTTTTTTTGGAGACGAGTCTCACTTTGTTACTCTCAGTAGAGTGGCATGGTGTCATAGCTCGAAGCAACCTCAAACTCTTGGGCTCCAGTAATTCTCTTGCCTCAGCCTCCCAAGTAGCTAGGACTACAGATGCCCTCCACAATTCCCGGCTATTTTTAGAGACAAGGTCTTGCTCTGGCTCAGGCTGGTATTGAACCTATGAGTTCAGGCAATCCACCTGCCTTGGCCTCCCAGGGTATAAGGATTACAGGTGTGAGCAACTGTCCCTGGCCCTATGTACACATCATTTCAAAATTTTCAACTAAATCTAACATATTCAAGAATTAGGGTCTGGTGCAATGGCTAATGCCTATAATCCTAGCACTCTGGGAGGCTGAGATAGGAGCATCGCTTAAGCTCCGAAGTTTCAGACCAGCTTGAGCAAGAGTGAGACCCTCTCTCTACCAAAAAACCAGAAAAAAATTAGCCAGGTGTGGTGGCATGCACCTGTACTTCCAACTACACAGAACACTGAGGTAGGAGAATAGCTTGAGCCTAGGACTTGAGGTTGCAGTGAACTATGATAATGCCACTGCACTCTAGCCAAGGTAAAAGAGACTCTGTGTCAGGAAAGTAAAAGAAGAATTAAGGGCACTTGAATTAGAATGATATTTTCAAACATAATTTGATTTGACTAAAAAATATCTACTTAGGGCTGGGCATAGTGGCTCATGCCTGTAATCCTAGCACTCTGGGAGGCTGATGCAGGAGGACTGCTTGAGCTCAGGAGTTTGAGACTGGCCTGAGCAAAAGGAGACCCTGTCTCCACCAAAAAATTGAAAAACGAGCTGGGCATCCTGGTGGGTGCCTGTAGTCCCAGCTACTTGGGAGGCTGAGGCAGGAGGATTGCCTAAACACAGGAATTTGAGGTTGCTGTGAGCTGGGCTGACACCATATCACTTTAGCCTGGGAGACAGAGCGAGACTCTGTCTTGAAAAAAAAAAAAAAAGTCTACTTTGTAGTTTGCTCCTGGGAGCCCCTATTATCAAAACACCACTGAATGTGACAAACTTAGGAGGATATGCATTAAATTCCTGCTCCCTAAAGCATTTTTTTTAACATGGTATATTTTACTTGTATATATTTTGTGATAATAAGCTAACATATTTTAACATTTTTTTTTTTTTTTTGAAACAGAGCCTCAAGCTGTCACCCTGGACAGAGTGCCATTGCATCACAGCTCACAGCAACCTCCAATTCCTGGGCTCAAGCGAGTCTGCCTCCGCCTCCCAAGTAGCTGGGACCACAGGCGCCCGCCACAACGCCCAGCCATTTTTTTTTTTTTTTGGTTGCAGCTGTCATTGTTGTTTGGCGGGCCTGGGCTGGATTCGAACCCACCAGCTCAGGTGTACGTGGCTGGCACCCTAGCCCATTGAGCTACAGGCACTGAGCCATATTTTAACATATTTTAATTCTTTATTAAATTAAAAAGCATTTTCAAAATATGGCAAATATTAAGGATATGATCCGAAAGAAAAAAAACAATAGGTTGTATAAGAGTGCCAAATCAGCTTCCCTGAGACTGCAGTCTACTTATAGTCCTACAGCATGTGTAAGAGGAGCACTTTTTCCAGGCCTTGTCCACATAGTATTATTAAACATTTTTTTTGGAGACTGTGTCTCACTTTGTTGTCTGGGCTACAGTACAGTGGCATAATCATAGCCCACCGCAACCCCAGACTTCTGGGATCAAGCAATTCTCCTGCCTCAGTCTCTTGAGTAGCTGGGACTACCAGCACTTCATGCCTGGCTAAAAACTTTATTTGCCAAGATGTTACCCAAAAAATAGCAGCTCAGTATAGTTATAAGTTATATTTCCTATTACAGTGAGATCTGGCATGTTGCCATATAAGGACAATTTGTATTTCCTTTTTGTGAGATGTCTACTTATATTTTATTGTTTTATTATGTCTGTTTTATTCTGAGGGTGGGTGGGAAAAAATGGGTTTCATCTACTCAATGATTCTTGTAGCTCTCTGCATTTTTAGGAAAACTTAGTTCTAAATGTGAAAAACACAATGTGGCACCTTATTGCAAATAATAAATACCTGTTGAACAAAACAACATGAGGAGCAGTGCAGATGTATACAGTGTGTTCTATAGGAATGTATGCAAACTCAGGGCAGGTGAATCCAAAAAGACAAAGAGTTGGGTCTGTAATTTATGATTAAAGCCATGTGAAATTTAAATACACCTCAATATTTTACCTTCAGATTATGCAATTTAGTAAGCATTTTAAAGTACCTTTCTAATTGTGTCCTTTTCCTTTTTTCCTAATAACTTGTTTTCCCAATGCCTTATCATTTCCAAAAAGTGAATTCTATCTAATTCATGAAATTATTACACAGCTAAACATAAAAGATACGATGTGAACTTAAAATAAGTCACAGAAAATTGTTTCAGAAACTGGGCTGTCACTTTTTAAGTTAAAGAGCTAATAAAGTAAGTCAGGGGTTGCCAAAAGTCAGATAAGTAACGCAGGCTTTGCGTACCACATACAGTCTTAGCCACATGTTTATTTATTTATTTTTTACAACCTTTAAATACCTAAAATGTGACGGGTGCAGAGGCTCACACCTGTAAGCCCAGCAATTCAGAAGGCTGGGGCAGAAGGATTGCTTGAGGCCAGGAGTTCAAGGCTACAGGAGGCTATCATCAAGCCACTGCACTCCAACCCGGGCAACAAGAGACTCCTGTCTCTTTAAAAAAAGAAAAGAAACCCGAAACATCATTCTTAGATCATGGTCTATATATTTGCTGACCCCTTATAATAAGTAACATGCCAAAATTAGAATCCTTTTTGTCTAGTTTATCCACATATCACCTACTTGTACATAATCGATTCCAGGACTTTCATTTGGTGCTGGCCCAATTGCCCCTTCAGCACATAATCTTTCACCCAAACAAAATTTTTTCCAGCCTTCTTCATCTTCGGATTTTGGCTGAAAAAGAAAAAAATGAATTTATTTCTATGTATTTGTTTTTATATTGAACAAAAGAAAAAAAACTAAACTCAAGGATGATGTACCAGTTATAGGCAGAATTTTGTGTCCCCAAAATTCATACCGTTAAGCTTTAACCTCTAGTTAAGCCTAAGTACCTTAGAATGTGACTGTATTTGGAGATAAGGCCTAAAAAGGTGATTACAGGCTCAGGGCCTGTGGCTCAACGGGCTAAGGCGCCAGCCACATACACCTGAGCTGGCGGGTTTGAATCCAGCCCCGGCCCGCCAAACAATGACGGCTGCAACCAAAAAATGGCCGGGTGTTGTGGTGGACGCCTGTAGTCTCAGCTACTTGAGAGGCAGAGGCAGGAAACTCGCTTGAGCCCAGAACTGCAGGTTGCTGTGAGCTGTGATGCCACAGCACTCTATCCAGGGTGACAGCTTGAGGTTCTGTCTCAAAAAAAAAAAAAAAAAAAACCTTGTAGAGGCCTAATGATCACCTGTCCAAAAGTCTCCCAGTTTTAATACTGGGATTAAAACTGTCATGAAAATAATAATGTGCACTACTAATTCTATACTTTACAGGCTATTAATATAATGGAATTGTTGCTATTAATGATATGTAAAAGAAAATGAAAATAATATGAACTAAGCAAATGAATCTTTAAAGATTAGAAATACATATGGACTATTTCAAATAGGTATATATTTTACAAGAAATATTTACTGAGAAATTTACATACCATTGTCACATTACTATCCAACTGCTGTGACTTCCAGTGACTTCTATGTTTATTCACACTCTAAAGGAAGAAAAGTCAGACAGGGGTTTTCAGAATGCACAACAAAAGAAATCAGTTTCTGCACAAAATTCTAACCATATGAAACTTAAAAAAATATGTTCCAAACTAGATTATGTTTAATGATTATAAGAATTTGGTAATTAATTCATGGGGGTTCAGTATACTTCAGAATCACAGATCTTAGTTCTCCAACTATCTTCTAAGAACAGAAATAAATCTGAAAGGGGGTCTAATTTGATAAAATTTGATACTTACCTGTCGAACAATTGAAAACTGTGCTACTTGTTGTTGTTGCCACTGTAGTGTCGGAGAATACCCTTCAGGGGCAGGTTGGCATCCTGACAGCTAGAGATCAGTTCATAAATATTACAATTAAATTTAGTATCATAACTAGAATCTCATGCATCTACAAAGTAAAAGTACAACCAAGATGGAGAGTGAATAATAAATAAGACTGTTCCAGAAAAATAAAGACTTTACTATTTATGTCCATTTAAAATTGTTATGGAAAGGGTGGCGCTTGTGGTTCATTGGGTAGGGCACTGGCCCTATATACCGATGGTGGCAGGTTCAAACCCGGCCTCGGCCAAACTGCAAAAACAGAAAAATGGCCGGGCGTTGTGGCAGGTGCCTGTAGTCCAGCTACTCGGGAGGCTGAGGCAAGAGAATCGCCTGAGCCCAGTAGTTGGAGGTTGCTGTGAGCTGTGTGATGCCACAGCACTCTACCAAGGGCTATAAAGTGAGACTCTGTCTCTACAAAAAAAAAAAAAATTGTTATGGAAAGATCTGTAGTCACTTTAATAAGAGCAATCTGGAATGGTTTATAGTTCAGTTTCTAAGAAATCTAAATGACATGAGCCTTGAAGATACAATCTAATTCTATCTTTCTTTTTTTTTTTTAGAGATAGAGTCTCATTTTGTTGCCCGTGGTAGAGTGCCATTGTGTCACAGCTCACAGCAACCTCCAGCTCTTAGGCTTAGGCGATTCTCTTGCCTCAGCCCCCTGAGTAGCTTGGACTACAGGCACCCAATGCCCAGCTATTTTTTTTTGGTTGCAGTTTGGCGGGGGCTGGGTTTGAACCCGCCACCCTTAGTATATGGTGCCAGCGCCCTACTCCCTAAGCCATAGATGGCAGCCCCAATCCTATCTTTCTATAATACCAAAACAGAAACAAAAGGAGAGATTAAACCCCAAATAAAGAATTTTGGCATGAAAAACAGTTAAAAAAGAAGGATTAAGTTCTAGAGTTCAATAACACAGTAGGGTGACAATAATTTATTGTATATTTCAAAATAACTAAAGAAAGGATTTGAAAAAAACAAAAAAGGATTTGAAATGTTCCTAACACAAAGAAATAATAAATGTTTGAGGTGAGGAATATCCTAATTACCCTGATTTGATCACTGATCATTCCACATTGTATGCAGGTATCAAAATATCATACATACATACCCCATAAATATGTACAATTATTATCAATATGATTTAAAAAAGAATTCTGATATGGGCTAAATGTACTCAAATAATAACACTTGATTTTTATTTATTTCTTTACTTTCGAGACAGGGTCTCACTGTGTTATCCAGGCTGCTCTCCAACTCCTGCCTTCAAGAGATCTTCTCACCTCAGCCTCCTGAATCCACTGGGATTACAAGCACAAATTTATAATCTAAAATAGCACACAATTCACAAATGGTCATCTACTGCCTTGAAATAGAACTTAGTGGAATCACTTTTTAAAAATTATGTAAAGGCTCAACGTGCCTGTGAGCTCAACGGGCTAAGGCACCAGCCACATAACACCTGAGCTGGCAGGTTCGACTCCAGCCTGGGCTGCCAAACATCAATGGTGGCTGCAACCGAAAATGGCTGGGCGTTATGGTGGGCACCTGTAGTTCCAGCTACTTGGGAGGCGGAGGCAAGAGACTTGCTTGAGCCCAGGAATTAGAGGTTGCTGTGAGCTGTGATGCCACAGCACTCTATCCAGGGTGACAGCTTGAGGCTCTGTCTCAAAAAA